>JASANC010004082.1:0-17261 GCA_030248135.1 Theristus sp. LFF4_11
CACAAGCTTGATCAGGGTTTGCTCCAAACCGTTCTGTACACGCGTGAAGCATCCAAAGCCGCCAATTTTATACAGAATTGAATGCAGAAGTGACAATACCTCGCACGCTGTTGATGTCACGTTTTGGCGTGGTCACAAAACTGCGAAATTACATGCAGACTGTCACGCATACGACTTTGCTCGCAAAATAACTGCGTGTTCTGCAGTGGAGTCTTTAGCCAATCCAAGTTGTCACGCTGGTCGGCCTTCATCGTTTCAGCAATCATCTTGGTGTGTTTCCTCATCATTTCGGCGTTATGCGCGACATGCATCTTGCAGTGTGTACTTTGCACAAGGAAAATTTACAAAAGGAAACGTGCCGAAGCAGCAGGCGAACACATTGAAATGGTCGAAATTCAAGCTTCGGAGCCAGTTGCTGGTTCCACGCGCGAAGCAAGTGAGCGCGCGACATACAGCTCTTTTCCTATCACATCGACTGGCAGTATTGTCAGCGTAATACTGCTAGCATGCGTCGTTTTGAATTGCTCGCCAACTGCACAAGCGTGTGCAGACACCGTCTCGCTCAATGCTGATCAAAGTGTTTGCGTCACCAAAGGCGATACGCACAGCTGCACAATCACGGAAACTACGCGCATTTCTGTCAATGCGATTGGTAAAACTTGCTTGCTGATCAAATCAAAAGATGTTCCAATGGGCACGCTCGAAATTGAGGTGCACGACGTGCAGCTAAGATGCAACAAACGTAACGCCTATTTTTCGCGTTCTGCTAAAGTGAAGGCGCAATCAGTGAAACGGTGCTTGGGAGCTGGCTCCTGTCACGGTACGAATTGTAGTGATACGAAGCCACATTCAATGATCAAAGAGCTCGAGGGCGAGCCGAACGATTCGCCAGGCTATACGCATTGCGTTAGTGCATGTGGCTGCTGGGCATGCTCATGCTTCCTTTGTGGAGATGCTTGCTTATTTTACCGCTATTTTGCTGTGCCATCCACAACTGCGGTGTATGAGGTATACGATTGCCCGACATGGCGCACAGTTCTCGATGTCGGTGTCACGCTGCATGAAAGCGACAAGGTGGATGGTACGCGGTTTGAATTGACGCCCGCGCTCTCGCATAGTTGGAACAGCTTGAGCGTTACAGCTGTTTCAGTCTCACAACCAGTGGTGCCTATCTTGACCTCGTCTTTCCTAACCGATGGCCAACGCACTGTGTTGACTGAAGTAAGCGCAAGCGGCCAACCAATTGTCGGAACTGTAGGACAGCTACAGTGCGGATCTCGCAAGGACGCGGAAGAATTCGTCAATTGTTTTATGCCGCCTAATATTTGCGAATGCGAACCAGCTGATGATATAGCCAGTTGTACATGCACGGAAATGGAAATTGAAAAGCTATTTCTGAACGATCGAATTTTGCTGCCACTTGAGTCTGCTGGTATGTATTTACTGCCAACGGACGATCAATCAGTACGCGCTGAATTTCATTCTGAAGCCGCCATCGAATTGCAGGTTGCTTTCAAAGGCGCACAGCTTAGCGTGAACAATGCCCGCAACTCATGCCAGGTTCAGTTAAAGCGCGCCACAGGCTGCTTCGCATGCTTAACTGGCGTAAAGCTCGAACTAATATGCCGCTCCGATCACACTGAGTCCATTGCACACATCAGTTGTGGCGTCGCCAATGATTTGCAATTCAGCGCGCGCTGCTCACCGCAGGGCACAGCAAATGTGCTGCAAATCAACTCTAACGCGCGTCATGTTAATACCACTTGTCAAGTGAATTGTGGCGCTGACATTACGTCGTTTGCTTTGCAAGCCAATTTATCCTTTGTGTCGAAGCACCAACTGTTCAGTGTGGGGCACAGGGGTTCGGACGGTGCAGGTTATTACCAAACTGGGTGGCCTGACTTGGCATTTGCCGGACTGTTGTACGGATCATGGGTGCAAAGAATCGTACTGATTGCTGTGGTCATTTTTTTGTGCTAATTGTTGTTCGCATTATTATTGGAATTCTGTTTTGAATATTTGTCACAAACAGCATCTTTTTCAAACATTGATCTCCTTTTTGGGGAGTGTTGTAAAGATTAGAAAAATGTATAAAACTAAGCTCATGTTTTGTCTGATAAGCTTCATGCGTGTGTTGAAAATTCATGAAACGTAAACATATAAAACTTGTTGCATTGCGTCTTGAAAACGAAATTGAGTGTATGCTGGTCGGTTTTGTTAGAATAAAATATATGTGTTACGTGAACTGCGTCGTCATGCGTTAAAAGAAACAAGAGATGCAACAAGACCCGTGTCAAGTGTTGCTGGCAACAGCACGGAATCGTTGCTGTCAAACTGCGACAGCACGGATTCGCAGTCCCCGTCGGCAGCGTCAGCTGCTGCCACTGAGAACATTGCTACGCTTGCATCGGCAAATTGTGTGGACAGCTCTGATGACGACTTCACTGATGATGATGGTGACGACTGCATTGATGATACTCATGATGATGATGATGATGAATAGACAAAAATCGGGTGAATGGCTAATATTTATTCAGTCAAATTTCCTGAAATTTTGTGTCTTTGAACTCGGAAGTTGCTCAAAGTTTTGTTGGTGATGTCGTCGTGCTGTTGTACTGGTGATAGTGACCCGAATCTCCATCTGATTTTTTTGCTCTTTCAATTTTGTTCTTGGTTCACTTCTTTCGTCTGTACGGGTTCGTGATTCTTGTTGTCTTTCGGTGATCTTTCATTTAGAGACGCGGTGAAATTGTTGTGCAGTTACATATCTCTCGATCGTGTCAGTTCAATTGATTTGCATGTATCACATTCCTTGCTGTTTCAAATATCAATCTGTCTTGCGTTAGTTTTTTTGTTTTAAACTCGCATCTGATAATTTTTCAGATGCTGCATTCTCTCTAAGCGCCACCGATTCAAATAAAATCAGGATTGGAATACGTTTCCATTGAAACACATACAGTTTCTGGCTAGAATTGTGGTCTTTTACTCATTATTCAGCGGTTTGCGTAAAATCAGAGTACCAGAAATTGTCGCAATCACAAGATTCTTCAAATACTGGGTCGGTAAAAAAACCGGGTATAAAGAACCGGACGCGGTATAAAAAACCGTTTTATATACATGGATTTGAAAAAAACCGTTTTTTACCACCCCTAGGTGTACCCCCCCCCCCCCCCCCGCCCCACCCCCCCTCGTCTTCGGTACTGTTTGGAACGAGAACCACGACCTGGGTTTGGATCCACATGCTGCAAAAGGTCTCCAAATTGACGTCGAAGCCTAATTTTCACGAAAGTTTTTGTCAATTTTGAGAGTCAAAACAGCTTTATTTTATTCTGAAAGTGCCATATTCGAACTCAGTGCGTTAGCGCGGGGCGGTTCGAATGCACCTATTTTTGTCGACCATCCTCAGATTTTCCTCCGGCATTTTGGAAATTTTTTCATTCAATTAAAGAAATGAATTTTTTTTAATAAAAAAAATAATTGGGATTTTACTTTTTTTTCGAACCCGAAGTCAGATAGAATCAAGCCTACTAAACAGCAAGCAACAAGCAGTGCAGGTGCAGGTAGAGCAGAAGCAGACCACAACAACACAACACATTTCATCCATCGTCAAGTGACGACGATCGACAACAATGGCAACTTCGTCAAACAATAAAAAGATCGAAATGTCTCTGGGTGAGTGTGAGTCATCGTCGTAAATCGCAGTTTTCTGAGCTCTCAGCAGTGAAATCTTCTGTGTATAATTTCATTTCGACTGAACTATATATACAGGGTGAGCCAAAAAAGGTTCCAATCATAGTTGTTCCAGAGCCGAGGGGTTGGGGGGGGGCCGATATAGATAGCTGGAGCAAATTTTCCAGATAGATAGATAGCTGGAAAATTTTGGGGGGGGGGGGGGGCCGGGGGGGGGGGGGGACATGTGACTTTGGGGGGGGGGCCGGTCAAAAATTTGAAATTTGATAGATAGATAGCTAAAACGCTAAAAAGCTATAAAAACAGCAAAATAATGCTAAAAATACACTAAAAATCAAATAAAAACGCGTATTTTACCAAAAATTAGCAAAATTTTCAAGAATTACGAGCAAAAATGGTCAATTTTGGTCAAAAATTGACTCATTTTATGTCTTCGAAGACAAAAATTTTCAGATAGATAGCTGGCTGAGAATTTTTTTAGATAGATAATAGCTGAGCCGAAAAAACCTGTCTGATGGAGATAGATTCGAAAAAATTTTTTGGGGGGGGGGCCGGCCCCCCCAGCTAGAGATGTCAAGAAAAAAAAAATTTTCTATTTTTTTTCTTTTTTTTAAAAAAAAAATTTTTTTTTTTAAATTTTTTTTTTAAAATGAAAGTTGTTCAGAATTTTTCAGGGAGTCCGAATATCACCATCTGAGGAGCCACCGACTTACCATATGACCCCCACTCATATGGGAGGAGGGTGAAAATTTCAGACTTGGTTTCGGCGACCCCATTTTCCCACCGACGACATCACGTCTCGTGTTTTGCCTCTCAATTCACCTCAAATAACATGGAAACAAGTTCCACAACAAACCGGTGTGATCACGCTGACGACACGAGGCGAAACAGCAACGAGCAACCAACGAAGTTACGCTTGCAGTGGCAGACAGTGCAATTTCCACCTTTCGAGATCCTGAAAAACGATGCGTAAATGTGAGTTCTCTGCTTCTATCTCACCTTAGCGACATCGGAATTTGTTGAACTAGCCTTTGCGACGCTCAAGTACTTCAATGCGCGAGTCGATCATCACTCACCAAGGCTGAAAACAGTCGATAAATCAATCCAGAATACCACCTGCAGCGTTGAAGACTAAGTGACAAGGTAAAGTCAAAGAAAATTTTTGTTGAACTTTCGAAAAATTATGCCAAAAACGGCATTTTCAGGGCACATTAAAGAAAAAATTTCAAAAATTTTTAATAAAAAAAATAAAAAAAGCTCATTTTTTTTACTTTTTTTTAAAAAAAAATTAAAAAAAAATTTTTTTTTGACCCTTACATCTCTACCCCCAGCCCCCCCCCCCTAGAACAACTATGGTTCCAATTCTAAAATGCTCTCACTGGCTTGTGCTAAGGTGTTTCGTTTCGAGCTGAAAATTGAAACACTATTAGAGAACATTTGGAGGTTTTTCTGACACAATTTTTGTTACGGTATGTTGCCCCTATCACTCACCACAGCAGAATATCTGGAAAACATGAAAAGTCGACAATTGTTGTGAAAAGCAGAGGGTTGATTTAGCTGTAACAAAGGGACCTCATGTTTTAACATTTGGAACAGTGTTAAAACACTTTGGAAGGCTTTTTTGTGATCAAAAATTTTTCGGTTTGAACGTTTTTACAGTGTAATTTTCAAAAAATAGCAATTTTTGACAAAAAACAATGTTCAACCATAATCTCACTGTTTATCATCGTTCATAAACGGACTTCCGAACTGATGTATCGTCACGCGGGGTCAAATTGAATTTTGTACGAAATTGCCGAACCGTTGTGGATAAGTTATTCGCATGTTCCCACCAATTGGCAGCCCAGACTCGCTGCTATGCCGTCCATTTAACCATGATGGCAGCAAAGACTGAAAATGGAATTGCATCTTTCACTGCAGAAAGCAATTAGTCTGCTATGGTAAGAACATAGAGTGGCAAATTGTATTAATTAAACAAAAGGAAAAAACATTTGCATCTGGAAAGATAAATTCGCATCTGTTCTGAGCAGAACCGCTCAAGCAGGCTCAGACTCGAAGTGAAACATCAGGGTAATCAAAGACTGTTCAAATGCAATTCAGCATTCGGAATTTTCAAGCTACTGTATGTGCGTATTGCTTTTTTCATCTTTTGTGTTGTGAACACTCGGGTTGTCACCACCGTTCATCATTTGATTTTTGTTACAGCTAAATCAACCCTTTGCATTTTACAACATTTGTTGATTTTTCATATTTTTTTAGATATTTTGCTGTAGTAAGTGACAGGGGCAACATACCGTGACTACAATTTGGTCAGAAAAACCTCCAAATGTTTTCTAGTAGTGTTCCAATTTTCAGCTCGAAACACCTTAGCACAAGCTAGTGAGAGCATTTTAGAATTGGAACCTTTTTTTGGCTCACCCTGTATTTTCATGAACAAGAAACCCGCTGTTGCTTTTTTCGTAAGCTGCACGACGTGGGGTGTTCTTAATATTCACATGATCATATCATGTTTATGAATGTTTCGAATTTCGTGCAGTGCACACAAGCAGTACCGTGGGCCCAAAAAAATTTTCGAAGGGGGGGGTGCACGGGATCGCACGGGTAATACTAAATTTTTGCCTTAGAAAAACACAGAAATTCTTGGAAAATACAGAATATTTTGTGCAAACAAGCTGCTTGTTTGGTCAGAAACAACAAAATCTATGCAGGGACAGACACAAACGTCAAGAAAAATGCAAAAATTACGGTATTTTTGGGAAAAATTGAGATGAGATTGACCACCGTTAGGGGGGTGCGATTCCGTGTTTTCTCGCGGAGGGGGGGTGGGGGGGGAGTCTGGTACCCGTGTCGAGGTAAAGGGGGGAGGGGGTACACGGGTATCTGCCCGTGCACGGGCAGGATTTTCGGCTGAGGGGGGTGCCCCCCCCCCGCACTTTCGCTACTGGGTCCACCTAGGGTTAGGGGAAAAAAAAATCCGGGTTTTTTTTTGCAAGTTAGGTTTGTTCGAAGCGTCTCGTCGAGCTGAGTTCATCTAGACTATTTTCAGAACGATCCGGAAAACTATAAGAGCGAAAATCGTGTTTTATTGAAATTATGTCCATTTCATAGAGGGAAAGTTGCATTTTCAACAGTAAAACAGGACAATTTTCGACGTGTACTTGAATATTGAACCGTTCTTAGTTGTTCCTCTTTAGAAAATTACCAAAATTTGACTGTGTTCAAAAATTCCTGTTTGCTGTAGCTAAGTCGGCAACCCCTGTCGACCCCCCCCCCCAAGACACTTACTTTCAGGTTCAACCAGCTATGCTATCTGCCACATGGCGAGAGCCCACTCTTCAAATAATCGTATCGAAAACACGTACCATGATTTCGCGATCACGTTGCGGGCAACTGACAGACGCAAGTTTAACACGTTAGTTTAGCTCAGCACGCAAGTTTTAACATGTGGCCATGTTATCGGGTATCTGAAAAACGGTCGTGTGATGTGGTATTAACCAACATCTCCGCTCCAATTGTTTAACAATGTATCGCACAACTCCATTGTAGACCTATAACATACGCCAATCAACAAAATATCATGTTCATCTCATGGCCTACCACCGACTGAAAAAACATGTTCTAAGTTGCAAGAAAACGATTTCTGAAACGATATTTCAATTCAGTTAAGTCATTTCAACGCTAAAAATTGACTCTAGAAGTCATCCAAATCGAAAAACATGGAGTACGTCGGTCAAAATGACCAAATAATGACATGTACCTAAGCACACAAAGAAGTTGGGAAGAAAATTTGGTTTGAACTTTCAAAAAATTATGCCATAAATCGAATTTTCAGAGCAAAGTAGAAGAAAAATTTTTTAAATTTTTTTTTAAGTTTGAAAAAAAAATCCAAATTAAAAAAAAAAACGAAAAAAAAATAAATTTTTTTTTTTCAAAGCCCCTAACCCTAGGTCCACCCCCCATGATATTTTTTCGCTTAAATTTTGAAGGAAAAACGCTAAATTTTGCTGCAAAATCTTTGAAATTACAATGAAGATGGTCAAGTTATCATATATTCAGCTTGTATTATGGACTTTATAGACAAAAAATTATGATTTTCGAAAAAAATTTTAGGGTGTGCAGAAAATTTGGGGGGGGGGTCTCCGCCAGACAAAATTTCATGGGGGGGGTGGGGGGGGGTGTCGGCCAAATTTTCGAGGGGGGGGTCCGATGGGGGGTGCCCGGTTTTAGGGGGAAGTGGCACGGTGGCCCCCCCCCCCCCCCCCCCCCCCCCCACCCGACGGTCTCTGGTGCTCTGGGGGGTGTACCGTGTACCCCCCGCCCACGGTATTGCACACAAGTACTTCTATTTTGTTTTTGAATACTTCAATTTTAAGGTTGAGGAAATAAATGCATTCATCAACACCTCAATTAAGCACTGTTTCATTTTTTCAGGTACGTTTCTTCTCGCTGTGTCAATGATGCTCTTCGCGTGGTGAACTTGATGGGCGCGCCTGCACAGCACAGCACAATGTGCACTTTAAAAAAAAATTGTTATTGTATTGCAGAAGACAAGGAAACCTTTCTGAATTTTTTTTCATTTGAATCGGCAGGTTTTCAGTCCAAGGGCAACTCTCTGTAGCGTGTCGTCGCAGCGGTTTTCTGCGCTGTTCTTGATTTTAATTCTAAACAAGCCGCTCATTTCGTTGGTCCACCTTAAAAAACCGGAGAAAAAATGTGCGTCCGAGATTCGAGAACTTTGAAATGGCCTCCCGCCGGAGCTGAACATGACAACGACAGCCCGCCGCGGTTTCTAGTCAATCGGATGCTGGCGCTGTGCGAAAAAATGATCGGACGACGTTTTGTGTGGCGGCGTGTGGTGGCGCGGGATTGGCAGAGCAGAGAAAAAACGCAGAGAAGTCAGCAGCCGTGCAAAAAAACGAAAAAAAACACCACACACAACAGAAAAACGGCTCTGACCGCCTGAGAAAGCCCGCCACACCGCCCGCGCACACGTCCCGTCTGTTTGGCTCCGCTCTTCAGATGACATCATCAAAAGCGACCGCAAATCGTCGCGCAAGACCGCTACGGGTCAGCAGCAGCAGACCGCCGCAAGGCGCGGTGGTGCCGCTTCGTCCGGAAGGGCAGGCCGCGGAGGCCGAGGGGCGTCCGCCAGAGGAGGCCGGGCACGGCCAGCGGCCCGTTCAGCGGCAGCGCGCACTAAAGCCCGCCAGCAGGGTGCACTGATGATGGCGCGCGGTTGGCGCGGCGGTCGTGGTGGCCGCGCGCGTGCTGCGCTCAGAGGCCAACGACCGAATGTGAATGCGGCCGCCACAGCGCGACTGGTGAACAAGCTGGTGAAGGTGCGTCAGTGAATCGGGCGTGCGGGCGCGGTTTGCGTTGTGTAGCTTTATTGTTGGATGGAATGAAATGGCTAGATCCCTTCTGAAGCTGTCGAATGATTGGTGATTCACGGAACATTGTTTTTTGGTTAAGCCCGCCAATTAGCCGCTGTCACCGTACGCCATAACGGGGAAGGGGAGTTACGACCTTGAATTGTCACAGTAAGATTGAAACTGGTTTCCTTTTGACATCTGCAACCGCATTGAGTCGCAGAACCCCAAAAAACTAGGTAATACATAATGCACAGTTCATCACAGACTCTGTCCACTGGGCTTGTTTGTTTCCAGCGTGCGCTCCAGCAGCGTCGTCTCGCCGCGTTCAATCAGCCGATGCGCGCGCGACTCCTGCAACGACGACGCTTGCAAACTCGCGGTCGTGGCGGCGGCGGCGGCGGCGGTCGCCGTGGATTCCTCCAGAATCGCTCACGGATCACGTTCGCGCAAGCGACCACGGTGCCGGCGCGAGCGCGCATGATCGCGAGTCGACGCGGTTTCGCCGTGAGGCGACGCGGCAGAGCGGTTGGTTTGGTTGTGTGGGTCTGTCGCTGGTGCTTGGTCTCCGTTTCAGGTTGTCAGTATACCGTGAGGAAATGACCGGTATCTTGAGCACATTGTTGGTTTTCGCTCGCTGACACTTGTCCAGCCTTGCTACAGTCCCTCTGGATAATATATGCAACATGACGTGATGCCCAGCCAATCAGCGCTGAGAACTGCTCATGATTAACCAATCAGCGCTGAGAGTTGCTATGACCAGCCAATCAGCTAGTTGCATATATTTGCGAGATAGACTAGGCGTGCGCAGTTTCTTGTACATGTGATCAAACTATATACCTATTTTTCTATAATCAAACATGTTTTTGTTGCAAAAACGTGCCCCAATATAGCTGCGCACACGTCATCAAAGCCGTTTTTTATGAACTATCGTAAACGAAAATCACACAAAAAACTTTCTCGACAAAAGTTGATTCTTTTTTTTTGTTTCAGATGATTGGCGCCAGACGCGGCGTGCGTGTGGGCGTCCAGCCGACCTCAAGACTCCTGAATCGGCTTGGCTGGCGCCAACAACAGACGACTCGTGGTGGCCGCGGTGGCGCACGCAGCGCAAATCGACACGTTCGTGCTTTTTCTCAATTGAATAAAAAGATCTGATCTCGATCTGAATAGTTGAATTGGCTCCATTCTCCATTCTCACCAGAAGCATCTGGACACTCGAATTTTGTGTTTCGTTTCGCTTTCAGCTGCAGTTGACCACAGCGGGTGGCCGTGGCCGTGGCCGCGGCGCGATGGGCGGATTGGCCGCAATGGACATTGAGATGCAACGGAATAAATTGTGAGTGATGGTTTTCTTTGCTAGATTTGAGGTGGTAAATTGTTTTAAATTGATTAAAATTTTAATAGTCATTTTATAATTCAATCAATTTAAAATAGATTAGTTCTTGTTTTCTTTATTTGATGTTATTATTGCGGATTTTGCGTTTGTAACGGCACATCCTTTTGGGGGTTCATCTTTCCGGCAAGCTTCAGCAAATCAACTATATTATGCGCAGCACAACTTTTTGTAGTCTCATCCTAGTGAACATAACAGCGCTGCAGGCCTGGAATGCCCATTCTTCATTGTTATTGCATTGCAAGCCGTAAACCCGGATTTGTTTTGCATCACAATTCCACTAGCATTCTCGTATTTCGCAATGATACAGTGCTGTGATTCAAATTCAAACACCAATATATGCTATTAGCTTGCGCATTAATATACTGCTGAATATTAGTTAGCTTACCTACCAACTAAAACAGCTAAATGCAACGGCATTTGGACCTGCATTTGTGGCGCTTTGTATTAGTACTTTGCGTTTTAGTCGATACAAGTAGCATATTGAATTATTGATTGGTGAAATGACCTTGCCAATAAACAGCGACCTGGTAAACTATGCAGTGCACCTTTATTACTCTGTTCAGTCGCTTGTATCATTCATAAATAAGTTATTCAGTGTGTATGATGCAGCTAAAAACTGGTCAGTTGGGAGATGCGCTAAATGACATTGACATATGCTGCCGCATATAGTCATTACGGTTCTCTAGTTACTCTGGGTGATTTGTCATTCGTAAATGGAGCTCAGCTAAAATGGTGCATTGTTATTGTTGGTTGACATAAACTTTGTTTGCGGTGTGGGGGGTGTGGGATGACCAAGGAGGGCTCATGCAATAAAATACCTGCCATTACCATGCTGGCACTGGTCGATTCCACGCACCATGGAGGGTGCAACTAATCAATCGAATCAGTACGTTCCATCTGGGGTTGGCGCCAACTTTTGAGAAAAACGATACGATAAAAACGGTTTTAAACTGGTGGTTTGACAAAAAGCGTCACAGTTAAAGCAAATCATCCTCCACCTATACATCATGCACAAATTACAGATCATCGTGTGGCCCTCAACGCACGCATGCAGTCTGACTGTTCTTGTTTTATCGAGCGTGAATGAATGAATGAGAATGTCGAAGAAATCAAGCAAATCATTAAATCATTGTGTCTTACACTTCTCTGGTATCATGCCGAATAAAAACTGACTGATTGAAAACAAAACGTATCTCAATTCTTTCCAACCGCAGCGGTTTAATGGAACACGTGGTGAATTGGCCGTGATGCGGCGGTCAGTGCACACAGATTTGCGTGCGATTTGCGGCATGATTCGTTATAAGCACATATACATGTAGCTCGTGATCCAATGAGAATAACTATCGATTATTGAAAAAAAATCAAACCAACACTCAACCACCATTCATCGATCATGATTCATTGCGCAGACAACAGCAACAGCAACAGCGTCTCCGTCGCCAGCAGACGTTGATGCGTAACAGGCAACTGCCCGTGCAACAACAACAGCAGTCAGTACGATTGAATCGACAACAACGACGACAAAACGTGCAGTATGTGCTGGTGCCGACACAGGCGGTACAAATGAGCCAGTGGGGCGCGGGCGGCAGGCGTCGCGGTGGCAACCAGCAGCAGGGTGGTGCCGGTGTCGGCGGTGGCATGTTGTTTGCGAGGGCGTTCAACACAACGCAGCAGGTCAGCGAGTTTTGCGACAGCAAAGTTGCCCAAATACCCAACGCTCTTGGTTTGCGAGCGAACGGACAGTTTTTATTTTTTTTCAGCAACGCACATTCCCTGCTCGCTTTCGACAACAACAACAGCAGCAATTTGTGACCGTGACCCGCGGGGGCGGTGGCGGCGGTCGCTTTCGAAATCGCGGTCGCGGTGGTGGAGGCCCGGGCATCTCGAATCTGTCCCGCGCCACAATACAGCAGGCCGTGGTTAGAGCGTGCTTTTGCACATGCAACCGGTGCAACGCGCTGATTGGCTGACAGCTGTGTGGATGAGCTGATTGGCTGCGGCAGTATGATGCAGGCAGGCAATTAATCAGCGTGTGTGTGTCAGTCAAAGGTGCAAGTGAATGCTTGCAAGCCCCGCGCATGGTGCATGTAACTCTAAATTTGTATTGATTGGTTCAATGGTCAACCATGGTGATTGGGCGTGGCAGTTTGGTGTAGGGGTGAACGGACCCTGTTGGTCATTTGACCAATGCTGTCGCCACGACAGGAGGAGGAGACAACGCCTGCAAGCCCCGCCCAGTCCCGACCACGTTGAACATGCGTTCTTTTTCTGTTTGCAGCCAGCTGGCAGCACGCTGAACGAGCGCTTTGGCGGCGGTCAGAGTCGCGTGCGCGTGAACACGATGCGTCGAAAGTTTTTTATGTGAAAAGACAACAAATTGCCTGGCAATTTTCAGGCTCAGCTTTGATATGGTGATGCATTTTCTGATCGTCGACGTTTGTTTGTTATTTAAAAAAGCGACCATTGATCATTTTGTGTTTTGCCTTCGTTCTGCTTCTGTATGTGCTCTTCTGTTATCACTCGTGAAGCAGTCTGTTCTCATGGAAATTCCGCTTTCCGTGTTCGCTCGTTTGATTTTAATTTTTGAGAACACATTCCAGTGGATCGCTGAAGAAAGTTGATTGAGAAGCTGAACTGGCTTGCCGGAATTTTCGTGTGATGTGATTGTACCATTATTGTTTCACTGATTTCTTCGTATTAGTCCCATTGAAAGATGCTCTTGTCGCGTTTTTGCAGAAAAATACAGCTGTTTGTTTTGTTATTAAGATATTTACGTTTTCTGTGTTGGGGTTTCGCTTCCTGTTTTTTCTTTCAACTGAAACTTTGTACAAAAACCAAGTACTGACTGTTTGTTTATCTTAGAATACGGTATGGGGACTTTTTTGGTTGCATCTGTTTTTTTTTCATAATACTATTTTTAATTTATCATGTGTTTTTGACAAAACCAGAATAAAACGAACTGATGTCTTTGAATAATTTTGTTTTGGTTTTTCTCCTCGTTGATTTGGTGTATTAAATAAAAAATTGTGTCATGGGATTTTTGTTGTTTTTTCGTGTCAGTGATAGTGAAACTGTTTTTGTTGATGTAACTAACCAAAATGTTTTTTTCTCTGATTTTTTCTTCGTTGTTTGTTCTCGCAAAGTTGGAATGTATGAAAGAAATAAAATGAACATAAACATTTCGGTGGATGCCATTTGAGGTTTCAGCTTGGTTCAACATACCAATTTCCGTAAATATTGTGTCGTGGTGATTTATGTTGCTGTGGAATGCATTATTTTACATCTAATCTGCTGATTGGCTGCGTTCGATGCTAGTACGCTGATTGGTTGTACGATGTGTCCAATCAGCGCGGATAGAATCGTGCTTGATTTGGATTGCAGAGTACAGCAGGCGGAATTGAGTCATGAAAATACTCAAAAATGGCCTTTGTTTGACTGCATTTCCAATGACAGGACAACAGTTGTTGATTTGCTGGTGAATGCAACAAATCATAATCGTGGGTTATTCCGGTATGATAATTAAATCAAGTGGTTCTATTGCAGATCATAGTTGACCAAATTGGCCATTTTTTAGGCCTTTTGTTCTCACCATACCGGTGTGGTGGACCGATGTGCGCAGCCGTCAAACCGGTGTACAGCCCGCAAGAATAAACTGCGAGCCTTGCTTCATTGCACCGGCTGCCTTGCAAATGTGCACAGCCCTCAAACCGGTGTCGCCAAAGTGCCACCGCTGCACGCCGGTTTGAGGGCTGCGCACATTGGTACCCCACCCTGCCGCACTGTTTGGTTCTCACTTGCCGTTTTGCAGACAGCACTACTCCAACATCATCATTCATCTCTGCCGTACTTTGCTTCACTGAAAGGGCCTATCTATGAAGCTGAACTGAGCAGAGACGTTGGCATTAATCTCTGCGGTACTTTACTCGCACATCCGGTTCACTGTATAAAACTGATAGAAACGCAGAAAACTTCAACGAAATCGAGTAAAAAATGTCGAGACCAGTCCGGACACCGGACACCGAAACAACGTCGTCATCCTTGTCCAGCGAACTGAATCCACGTCTCCCAGACGATCTAAACGCGCAATCCGTCGATCAACCGTCGTGTTCGAAATCACTCATCGCTGATTGGCCGCTGACGACGGAGCTGAGCGCTGATTGGTTGAATTTCGCGTTGACCACCGTGACGCCGTCGAGCGATCTGGAGACGGCCGGAGGCGGACAGGGACACCAGCGGACGGGACGAAAGCGGCGCGCGCCGCTCGACTGGAACGCGGCGGCACACGACCGGCCTGCCTCGGTGCCGCCGAGTGGGGCGCGCGCGAAGCATGTGAGCAGTTTTTGTTGTTCTTGTTGGTTTTTGTTCTGTCGATCGGCTGACTGATTTGCTGCACCACCAGCCGTTTTGGGCCGAAGAGTAGAGTTAGCATATGCTGCCTGGAGGTTAGTGGCTAAGACGTACGGACCCATTGTGAGCATGCGCATCGCTTTTTGAAAATTTCCACCTTCCGTTTTACATGCCAACTTGCTGATTGGCTGTGTGTTTTTGAATTTCACTTGTTTTTTTGCTATTCATTCAGGCCCGCTGTCCATCAGTGCCAACCGAACAGCCAACACCATCCGGCACCACTGCCGACTCGACACAGAGCACTACGAATGAATGTTCGCACAAGATTGCAGATAGTGAAGAACATGACGAACAGCAGCAATCCGGAGAACAGTCGGGCGAAACACGAAACAAGACTTCGACAGAAATGCACCCGGAAAATAAACGGGAAAGTGAACACGGCGGTGGCGTTGCCGAAAAAGCTGAATCGGGTGAAGTAATGGCACTGAAAATTCTGGATGATTCAGGTGAAAACGATGTTGGCCCGGTGAAAAATCAGTTGCGAACCGCTACAAAGTCCCATGTTTCCGCCGTTGAACAAAAAAATCAGATTGGAATTGTTGAGTCAGAACAGAATAGGCATAATCAAGTGGAAAAGCCGGTTGACACCGCCAACAATTCAACTCTGGAACTCCTTGAACAGAAAGAAACCGTGGAAAACGAGTCCGATCATAACGAAGATTCAGTCGAGATTCAGAAACGAAACGAAATAGCAATCACCACAACTGAACAAGAATCAACAGAAGAAGACAACGAAAACCAATCAGAAGCGCTAAATGAATTGCCGAAATCAACCGAGAGCAAAATTCACGACGACATACAGCGTAAAGAAAGTGGAAACACCAGCCAACAATCACAGATCAGTTTTGAGCAGGAATCGAAGCATTCAAACGTACAAGAGGAAATCGTGAATGTGGAAAATGCGAAAGCCAACTCCGACCAGGCGGTCGATGCTTTTATTGAATCGAAAAATCGAAATCATTCCGAAAACTCGCTCGCTCGCTCTGCTGCCAGTCCAGAAAACTCACAAGAAAGCTCGTCGACTCAGAACTCTTCTTCAGACCAACCAACTAGTGGCGGTGGTGGTGGGCAGTTTTCGCGTGAAAAACACCGAAAATCCTCGAATTTGAGCAGTATTCTCGAGGCGCTGGCTAGAAAACGCACGGAATCGGTAAATAATACAATTCAAACGAAATGGTCTTTTAGAACGGTTGAACGACATGAGTCGTTCAGGTGTTCCAGCTCATCCTCTTCCTTCCTTTTCACCTTTTACTCAATGAGTGGGTTAAAACAGCAGAATCCTGTTCTCAGTAATTTTTTTTTGAAGTTTTTTACCTCCCCTAAGTTTTAGAGGAAAAATTCAGCATTTTTTTTTTGTTTTTCAGCCGGGTTCCAGTGCCTCGCCAGCTCCGCAGACGTCCGAACCGCACCAACAACGCGAGTCCAGCACACCGGAAGTCAACAACGCGAGTTTTCTGGCGACGAAACCGGTGGGCACTGTTTCGCTGGAAAAATCGACGCAAACATTTTCGATCTTTTCATGCCATGTTTTCCAGCGCCCGTTCGCGCATTATCCTCTAGTATGTCCGTGCGATGGGGTATGGGGTTATGGGGTACCTTATAATTGCCGTCTTGTATCTCACAATGCCGCAAATCGATTGTCGCTTGTGTGATGGATGGCCACGGTACCACACAGGGTCGCGCTGATGAACTGCACCCAGAATTTGACGCCGTGCAAATGTGCAAAAGTGTTTCGGTTTCTCCTCATAGGTGACGAAAAACCGTGCTGCGGTCTTAAAAACAATTTTTCGGCAACCATACTGTCACGAAAATTAAGCTATCGAACTGTTCTACCTTTCTGCATTCCAGTCACATTTTATACAAACACTAAAAAAACACAACCGAACTCACCAGGGCGTCTCGATCGTGACACGCGACCTGAAGCAGACTCCTAGCAACACCGACGTCACTCCGCCTGAGCAGCCACCACCGTCAGCAGCGCCGCGTCACTCCGGCACGAACATCGTCGACGCGCCATTTCAAGTTGCCGCCAAAAGCACGTCGTCATTGTCGCACGCACGACGCGGCTACACGATCACGCCCAACAGTGACGCGCCGATGCCGCAGATGAGCAACGTGCGTGCACCGGCCGTCAATCAAAGTGTCGCCATCCAATCGCAGCCGCTCGCCACGACGCCGTCGCCGCACCACAGTCACTCGAGTGCCGTCATTCCAAATCACCAGAACAACATCAACAGCCAATCAGCAGCGCCGCTGATTGGTGCACATCCGTATCAATCGAACGTCTCCATTGTTCAGCCGCAATCGGCGTTAATCAGCTCGACTGTCGCCGCGGCGGTGACGCCGGCACGTCACGCCTCCGGAAATGTGACGGCCGGACAACTGAATGGTTGGGT
>JASANC010004083.1:0-88130 GCA_030248135.1 Theristus sp. LFF4_11
GTTATAGCGTTATGAGTATAAGAAATCATTAGAGTCAGTTTCACCATTGCGTTCATCCAACGTGCACACGCGTTACGTCCAAATCACAGCTGGCGTCCAACGTTAAACGGTCAGCCTCCGTGCTCACCCGTGTTCTGTGGTCAACTAATGATCAGGCCGGAGCGCGGCGCGTGGACAGCACGTGCACAGTGAAGGTCTGATCCATCCGCTAGGGTATTGTGCAACAATGCACATTACACATGAAACTGTTCATGTTTTATGCCCCCCCCCCACTACCCCACCATCCCACGGGACTATGCATACGATTGCATGTTGATCAATTTGTTCCATACGGCGTTGTTAAACTAAGCCGAACTGGAACCGAAACCAGATACCAATCACTTCTCCGAAACGGCTCGACGTGCTGAAAACTGCATTCATATGCGGGCCTGTTGTTCTCGCTCTGGTTTCCCCAGACTGGCGGCAAAAAAAAGTACTGGAGAAACAGAAAGTGAAATGCGGGATAATGCGAGTTTTCGACCCAGTTCATATTCTGGAATGATGCGGAATGATGTTTATGACGGATGTTAAATGTCCTTGAATGATGCGGAATGATGTTTATGAAGGATGTGATGATGTGTCCTAGCATCATTCCAGCATTAACACGCATTTAAAGGGTTAGAAGTTTTTGATTCCCCAGTGACTGGCGGCAATAAAAGTAATGTCTGTCGACCTGCTTGTTCATAGACCCACCATCACGATATTTTGTTAGTATTTGCGAGCAGAGCCGATACATTTTTAAAGAGGTTAAACAACAGATAAAGAGTGAAGACTCTCAGCGCCTGTTTATCAGTTTTCTTTCAGCAAGTAAATTTGACGCCTGTTTTTAATTTTATCATTTCAGCTTTTTCGGTTTCCTTTCCTTTTTAACTAAATGACGTACATTGGTATCATACAGTACATGTTAGTATGTGATGAACAAGCATAAATAAATTTTGTTATAAAATCAGTGAACAGTTGTAAACTTCAAGTTTTTGTTGTTTTTATGCAGTTTCGAACAATGATTTCTGACACCGAAATAAAAATTGCGATAAGAAAGAACAATAAATGTTGACAGAACGGTGGAACACAGTGGCACGCCTACGAGATAAACTGGCACAATGAAAACACAATCTGATTGCGCACAGATGCATTTCAGTTTGCGCACAACGTTCGAAATGACATTATGGTTCTCTACTTTTTTGGGATTTTAGACCGATGTTCAGTGTGTAACTAAGGGCGCATTCATGTTGCATAGCTGTGCGGTCACTAAATACTGCAACATGAATGCGCCTTAATACTGCTTTCACTTAAAAGTATAAAATAGGGGTTTGTTGATCGTTTGCGTGCAGTTCTGTAATTTGTCAAGCGGGTACATAGGGCGGGTCAGTCAGAAGTCATACACCGCATAGCGGGTTACCGTTTGACTGTAACTCTTCAACCGCTTTACCAATTTTGCTGAAGCATGAAACTTATTTGGATTTATTGAACAAAAGTCTATTGCGTATTACCACCTGTAATGTGCCAAAAGCTCCAACTTAGATCTGTGCAAAATTTTAGTCTAACTTGCCAATTCCTATCCATTATCCATTGACAAGTCGCCACTGGCTTTTTGGATTTAGGTGGGTGTGCGAAGGTGCCAAAAAAAGTTCCTGTTAGATTGAATTGAATGCTAACTGCTGACAGGTGATGACTTTCACTGATAATGAGACTTTGATTAATTTGTCATCATGGTGACCTTCACCTTTACTAGGACATGTTTTGTTGTTCTCAGCACTGTTACCATATTATTTTTATAGTTTGAAAAGTCAATTTTCAAGTTCAGTTTCAAGTTTTTTATGAAGTAGCCATTGTTTTACGTTTTCTGCGATTTACAACACATTAAGGTGTCAAAACTCAGCAAATGTCGGTAGCGACGAGTTCGTGGAACTTCGTGGTTTGTGATTTTTATTCTGTTTTTTTTTGTTCCACTTGCGATATTTGACGTTACAGCTGGATGCTGTGTTTGTTAGAAAAATCGCCCAACGTTGTTCTTTTCTTCCTTTCATGCAAGCCTGGATACAAAGTACGTATTATACATCATATACATGTACCATTTTTAGTTTTATATACACCTGGCGCTTACACTACTTCTTTCATGAACTGATACAACAACGGCAGGAAATTGTGAAGGAGAAATCGCAGGGGAAATTTATTGTTTGAATACACGTGAAGACACACATTTCCGGTTTAGGCGTGACGTGCAGTTATTGCAGTAGATACTAGATGCCTGTCTGCAAAAAAAGTTGAAAGTTGTGCCAAACATATGCGCGTTTTCCAAGTGCAAGGGTCCCCCAGAATGTCCAAGCTGGCATGTTCAAAAAAGGGAAGCTGAACTTTTTTGAAAGTGCATAGCTTAAAAATGTTACACACACACACACACACAACATCGGTTACATTTGTTTTTCTGTGTGTCCAACTGTCTGCACGATAAACATCAACATGAGCGTGTATTTTTTTTAAATTTCATTCAGTGCACCGTTCTTGAATTTCTGCATACTGAATCAAAACGAAATGGGTTCGAGACGCAAAATTTTAGCGTTTCTCATGGCCAGCATTGCCGCACTTGTTGTGGTAAGTGTCAAAAAAACTTACTTTTTCACGAGCAAAGCAAACCCAAATGCTTTTTTCCATATCGTGGTGTTCAGACCGGATTTTCTATCCATTTATATTTATTTTTTCAATTTATTTTAGAGTGTATATTTACATTAGTGTATTGTATTCTCAAATTTTCAGATTCTGCGATTGAAAGCATGTTCAGGCGTAGAAAAAAACTAGTTTCAATCTTTATGTGACAATTCAAACACTCCTAAGTGACTCGGCCCTATTTTAAGGACTCGGATCACTTTACTAATTTTGAATTCCCGCGTGATTCATGAAACTGTTTACCTATTTGTGCGCGCATTGAGTCTCGGGACCAAAATAAAAGATCATGGTGTGTATTTATCTGAACCAAAGACTCTTTAGGTTCTACTGCTGCGGTAAATCGTCGCAATTTCGACTGAAATTCCTTTCAGACCCCAGCAACTCACTGCGGCGACATCGATGAACAAGTGGCCAAATGGCTGGACCGCTACCAAATCGAGGGCTTGCAAATGTTGATGGATCAAGCGTTGGCGGACTGGGCCTATGAAACCAACCTCACTGAACACAATAAAGAGGTGCGGTATGGGGGGCAAACAAACACGGTAGTTTTTTTTCAGGTTGCAAGAAGCGCGCGAAATTTGGTCGAAAAAAACGTTCAGAAACCCAAATTGACCTGTTCTTAATAAACAGTTGATTCTTCGTCCCATGTTTCCAGAGTCATTGAATAAAATTCTATTTCCAGATTCTCGAAGAATGGGACGGCAAGGTGGCTGTGTTTAACAATGAAACCGCATACGAGGCGTCATCGTTCGATATTGACCAGGTATAGAAGAATACATTCGCAAAAATCACATGTTGAAGTTCTGTTTCTGCATATCAAAAAGAAGTTTTTTTGCAAACTCAAGGTGCACGATCCTTTGGCAAAGCGAAGTTTGAAGATACTGGGCACCGTGGGAATAAAACTCGACCGTAATGATTCGATGCAGCTCAGCAACTTGCAGAGCAAAATGGAGGTATGTAAAAGCAAAACTCATTTCCACCCAACTACTGTTCTATTATGGCTCAAATTCATATTGTTTTTCTTGAACGGTCGGTGCACTCTGATCGCTCAGTTCACCCATCATGAGTTTTTTTTTTGAAAAAACATCTGTCGGACCAACATTACGGCTGCTTTGCAAACGCCTGTTTAGCACGCACACAGGCAGCACAGAATTTGAATTTTTTGTTCACGTCCCTAGATCAGTTAAACTGGGAGTATGCCGTGCATGCCCACTTGACGTCATTTTTCGATCCAACTTGTTTGGACTAACACCTCTGCATCTGCGTTCTGTAAAAACAATTCAAACGTCCCAGTATCTGTCTTTTTGCGGAATATTTCAGGGCATTTACAGCGATGCAACGGTTTGCTCGTGGGATCCACTGTCAGCGCTGACAAATTGCTCGAAACAATGGGATTTACCAGCTGATCTCACAAATATTCTCGCAACAAGTGACGATTACGACTTGCTCGCGTATGCGTGGAAGGTGACCTAACCTCCCAATTTGAAAACCATGTTTCGTTTTCAGTTTTGTTGCATCGTGCAGTATGGCCGAATAAATAATGACACCCCTGTCTCAAGAAGAGACCAGTCGCGAACTAAGAATTGTGTTTTCAATGTCAAGAATGTCGGAAATATTTTCCCAATTTCCTGTGTTTACAACGCTTGCGCACCAACAAATTGTTAATTATTTCAAAAAATGCCATCAATTTCATGCACAACGAGCTGGATTTCTGAAAGCTTTTCCTTTTATTCAAATTTCTTGCGCTGCTCACGTGCACAAGACGGGTTCCATTCAACCGTTCATGCTTAATCATCATTCTATCAAAAATATAGCTTTGATTGTTATAATTTTTTGACAAAAAGATTTTCTTTAGCTCTTGTAGGTTTCAGTGGTTTCAGGCAAAAAATCCGTTCCCGTTTTTAGATCGAAAGTCGAAAGTGAGTAGAAAGAAACTGACCATTTGTATTCTGAGCATTGGTCACTGTCAGTTACGGTACTCATTTTCAGACTTTCGATGAAAAGCGAAAACGTACACGAAAATTTTCACCCTGTGACTGAAACTGAAACACGGTATATGTTATTTTTGTACATCCCGCCGCCATTGCCTGATCACGTTCAATTATTGACGCAGGCGTGGCGCGACGCCGCTGGCAGGCCGTTGAGGGACATTTACCCAGAAGTGGTGCACCTGAGCAATTATGGTGCCAGACAGGATGGATACGATGATACGGGCGCCTTCTGGAGAAGTCGGTCGGTGCGGCATTCGGTCTTGAATGATTTCAAATTGCCGCGTAGCCGTAAACCATTTTCGCTATCTGTGTGCGTACAAATGCATACACAATTGCGACAAGTTCAATAAAGAGGGTTATGGAAGGTTTTCGCGGTTGAGTGACACAGAAAAAACAACGTTTTACAATACTTGTGGTATTTTCCGCTCTGGGTCATCACGGGGAATTAAGATTTTCTGCTGGCCGGTTATTGTGTTCTGACGCTTGTTTCTACCCACTTTTTTAAGATACGAATGGGACGTTGAAGGTTATGATTTGCGCGAGGACATACAGCGGCTGTGGGGGCAGTTACTGCCGTTGTACGAAGAACTCCATACGTATGTTTGTCTGCTGTCATAACGTACAGTAATATCGCTTTGAACATGTCCGTTTTCTTTCGGCAGAACACAGAGCCCGCGAAACGTGCGAAAGTTGTGTTTTGTTTCTCAGTGATACTCAAAGCTGAATTGTTGCCACACTCGAGGTGTAACTGAACTATTCAAAAATCCATTCTGCGCACTTCCGAACCGAGTTCCAGTGTCTCTGACTAATATTGCAGGTTACAAACAGTTCACAAATCTAGAATAAATTTTCCTTCGTTTTTTTGCAGTTACGTCCGTAAACAGCTGCGCCGCCTTTATCCGGGCCGCTTTTCAAGCACCGCCCTGCCAGCGCATCTGTTGGGCAACATGTGGTCGCAAGAATGGGGCAACATTTTCAATCGGACCGCGCCATACCCGCACACAATGGATGTGACGGACGAAATGAAACGTCAAAACTACACGGTGAAAATCAGTTTCCTGCATGTCAGAAGTTGCTTGGTGCGGCATAAATTTATCGCGAGATGGAATAGAACGGCAGTAATTTGTCCTCCGAAAACACAAATGTTTTTTACCACCAGGTGCTAAAAATGTTTCAAACGGCCGATTCGTTCTTTGCATCGTTGGGCTTGATTCCGATGAATGAAGAATTCTACAAATGCTCAATGATGGTTAAGCCGACCGATGGAAGAAAGGTCATTGCAAACTGAAATCTGGCGTTTTCAGCCACTTCTAAGTTTTTGCGTAATATTTTGTAGATTTTAAACTTAAAAACGAAAACATCAGAAGTAGGGATGCAGATGTTTTGCAGCAAAACAAATACATTACACTACAGGTTGTTTGTCACGCATCGGCGTGGGATTTCTACGAGAAATTCTGCATAAAAATGTGCACTCAAGTGAACATGATTGATCTGATCACAATCCACCATGAAATGGGCCACATCGAGTTCTACATGCAATATAGCAATCAATCGCTGCAGTTTCGAGCGGCGGCAAATCCGGCATTCCATGAAGCCATTGGGGACACTCAGGTTAGAATTGTGGATCTTCACATCATCGTTTACACTCAAACACAAAATTCGACAAATGAATCAACGGCGCAGTTGAGCTAGCAGCGCCTAGCTAAAACCAAAGCCGAAACCAGTCTTGTGCCTAAGCCTGAGAACAAGCCAAAGCTTAAGACTAAGCCTAAGCCTAAGCCTAAGCCTAAGCCTAAGCCTAAGCCTAAGCCTAAGCCTAAGCCTAAGCCCAAGCCCAAGCCCAAGCCCAAGCCCAAGCCCAAGCCAAAGCCAAAGCCAAAGCCAAAGCCAACGCCAAAGCCAAAGCCTAAGCCTAAGCCTAAGCCTAAACCTAAGCCTGAGCCTAAAAGCCTAAGCCTAAGCCTAAGCCCAAACCTAAGCCTAAGCCTAGCCTAAGCCTAAGCCTAATACAAGTTCGCTGTTTGCGGTTTCGCCAGGTAGACGCATACCGCGGTGCCCCCTGGCTCGTCAGTGCGACGGACACCAGGCAGAACTGCCGAAGGTGTTTTACCACAGACAGATCTTATAGTCTGGGCAAAACATCAGCGAACCTAGGTAGTAAAATCTCACAAAACAACCATCCCGGGCAATAAAGCCACAAGGGACCCGGTGTTTTGCGAGTGTATACAATACAAGTTCGCTGTTTGCGGTTTCGCCAGGTAGACGCATACCGCGGTGCCCCCTGGCTCGTCAGTGCGACGGACACCAGGCAGAAATGCCGAAGGTGTTTTACCACAGACAGATCTTATAGTCTGGGCAAAACATCAGCGAACCTAGGTAGTAAAATCTCACAAAACAACCATCCCGGGCAATAAAGCCACAAGGGACCCGGTGTTTTGCGAGTGTATACAATACAAGTTCGCTGTTTGCGGTTTCGCCAGGTAGACGCATACCGCGGTGCCCCCTGGCTCGTCAGTGCGACGGACACCAGGCAGAAATGCCGAAGGTGTTTTACCACAGACAGATCTTATAGTCTGGGCAAAATAAACCTTTGCGTAAGCCCGAACAGAGCCAATGAGTCTTTTTTCTATTGCAGGCTCTGTCTGTCAGCACCCCCGCTCATCTGAAGGCTATCGGTTTACTTCCCAACTATCAGCCTGACGAAGAACAAGACATCAATTTTCTTTATCGACAAGCTCTGCAGAAAATCGCGTTTTTGCCGTTCGGTTACATTATCGACATGTGGAGGTACCGATACACTGTTTGCTGTTTTGAAACCTGCCCGGATATTGATTGTATCGATATGTTCACACTGCACACAGTCAATCATCGTGCTCTAAGTTTTTATAGCTGCGAAACACAACCAATTATAACGCAACTGCTAAAAAAACATGGATGGTGTTTACGGACTCCGACTGATCGCTGCTGTTTTTTGCAAAAAAATGTTCTTTTTTGTAAATTTTTCCAATTTTTAGGTGGGACGTTTTCAGCGGTTCAGTGCCGCAAGAGAACTGGAATCAACACTGGTGGGACCTTCGATTTCAGTACCAGGGACTGGTGCCTCCAGTGCCCAGGAGCAGCGCGGACTTTGACCCCGGCGCGAAGTACCACGTGGCCGCGCAGACGCCTTACATTCGTTACTTTTTCAGGTTACATCGCACCGTTTGAAAAGATTGTTTCTGATGTTCAGTTTCTGAAAAGATCTTACTTTGCGACTGGGCACACTGTCATACACGCACTGGCACTTGTACTCCAGTAGTGTCAAAGTAATGAACTAAGCCAGTGTGTTTGTTCAACTCATCATGTACACGCAGCGCTGCGACGTTTGTTTCGTCCATTATTTTTGGTATTTGCAGCTTCGTCATGCAATTCGAGTTCTACCAGGCGATGTGCAGAGCGGCGAATCACACAGGCCCGCTGCATCAGTGCGATTTCTACCGGAATAAAGCGGCCGGCGAAAAGCTGGCGAGTTTGCTGCGTTTAGGCGACACACGCCCATGGCCGGAGGCGCTGAAAATGATGACCGGCAGGGATCGGGTCAGCGCGGATGCGATCATCGAGTATTTTCAGCCGTTGATGGATTGGTTGAAGGTTGGATTTTTGGGGTTTTTGTGAAAAACAAGTTACATTTTTCAGCTGAAAATAAAGTTGTCACTGCTTTGAAGGCCGTCTACTCCGTGATTTCACCGTGTTTTCTGTGTAACTCTACGCACGGGTCACGGACAGACTCACCAGCAGTGCTGTGTTCTTGTTTACGTGCGTGCCTGTGTGTTTGTGCAAAATAGAAGTGTGCCATACGCAAGATACACGGTTGTTGTCAAGCTGGAATTGCTTCATCGCGCAATGCAACCAATCAAAAAAAATAGCATCGGAATTTTGGAAATTTACTTTGCCGTAAAACAGAGTGCTGCGCTGCTTTTTCGCAGGAAGCAAATCAGGGCGAATGCTACGGCTGGGGCTTTGACTGGCAAAAGACAGCGAATTTGTCAGAGCCCCGTTGCGGGAGAACATATCCGAGCGAAGGTGAACGTGTGCAAACGTGGCTGCAGCACTACAATGAAAAGGTGAGCTCCATACAGTTACAAGTTGTATCCGAAACAAAGTGTACAGTACAGTAGTGTACACCTGTACGCTAACTCTAAGAAGTGGGGTGGGCTAATTAAAAATTCGAACTCTAAAACCTGCTTCTCGGTATAACAGGAAAGCTTCCCAGAAATTGGTAAAAGCGACCCAAAACGCGCCGGAAATGGGCGGAGTATCACGCGGCGGGAAATCAAAAAAAATGAACATTTGACTTCTTGGGTCGAAATCCCACCGCGTTTATAAGGTCGGACTTCCTAATCTTCGCTTGATAAGTCCTCCTCCCACTAATAAGGTTGTCCCACACAGAATTCCATTTTTTTCAGAATTTTTTTAAAATTTTCAAATTTATACAAGGAGACCTTATGTGCAAGACTTTGCAGTACCACAGTTGTATGGACCATACAGTCGAGCTCTAAATTATGGGGAATCAGCTGGTTGGTTGGGATCACGGTATGCATGCTTTCTGTGGGGCGGAGTTTGGTTTGCACAGAAAGCATACATACCGTAATCACCAACCACTCAGCGGATTCCCCATAATTTAGAGTTCGACTGTAGGCATGTAATTTTCGTGCGCAAACGTGTTCTACAGGCCGGCGAGGTCTACAACGCGGCGGTGGTGGCGGAGTGGCGCAACATGCTCAACCAAACCGACCACAACCAGCAGCTGGCCAGCGAGGCCGCGGCCGCTGAGAACGCGTTTGACAGTGAACAGGCGAAAGTGGCCGCCAGCTTCGATGTCGCCGAATTGACGGTTTGCTTTTTTTGCTATTTTGAGTTGCATTCATTGCCAATTGACGATTTTTCAGTGACATCACAAACACACTGGCATACGATGCGGTGCGCTGGTGTCATGTGTCTGATGTGTGCCAGTGTGTTGGTCTATTTATTCGTCGGGCTTCATTCAACTGTAATGCGTCGATCTTATTGCTCGCAAACGTTTCACAGCAAAAAAAAACATTTCTTTTTTCTAGAACGCTACCGTTAAACGTCAGCTGAAAAAAATCTCCATGGTCGGTTTGGCGTTCAACCACAATGAGTCGCTCGAGTTCCACACGCTCGTTAATTCGATGGAAAAAATTTTTGACCAAGGGTTGGTTGGCGCTATGGTATTACGTTTGGCATATGGTATCTTTTTTGGTGTTACTTATGGCATTCAGTTTGGTGGTGTCTTTTTTAGTGTGCAAGGTTGATGTGTCCAACAGTTTGTTCTATGCTTTTTTGGCCATTTATCTCATTAATGTGCATATAGTTGTTGTCGTGTCATCCTAATAAGCAAACCCAAATAAACTACGTAACAACCCAAATATCTTTCTATATTGTTGCCTCAATCAAACGTTACACGTGCACACCCATTTGTAGGTACATTTGCAACATCTCCGTTCCCAACTGTGACGATTACAACGCCACCACCGACCCCTATTGTTGTTGGTATGAAGATCCACAGCTGTCGCTCATTATGGCCACTTCCAGAGACTACGGTAAGAAAGTGCCTCGGTCGGAAAATCGGGCACACTTTTTTTAATTTTTTAATTTTAATTTTTATGATGTGGCAGTTGCACACAAACACACTGGCACACAGACACAAATGCACAGATACATAACCACAAGGTCAGCCGTTTGAAGACAGTGCACTTGCAAACTTTTAGAGACTTAGATTGGTGTTCCGTTGTGTTTGCAGTCACCGCCAGAGCACTAGCGCGTTGCGTGTGTTCCTTGGAACTTCTTTTGATCCCCAACAATGTTCTATCTACATGCTTTTCCCATCCCATAAAACTTGTGCCAGCGCGTGTTTCGGTCATAATTCACTTCCCAACAAACGCGCTCTCTATTGCTCCTCCACACGTTTCCCCAGCACAACCGGAAACAAAGCGATGTAACAAAGCGCATCATTATCACCCTCGTGGCCTGGTGGTAGTGCGTTAGACTCCAATCTGTGCGCTCGGGGGATCGAGCCCCGCCGAGGGGTGTATAGGCATTTAATGACAGAAAAAACTCGATGGGCACCCTACTCGACGGCTTTCTGTACGCTTCTTTGGGTGTAGCCCTGGCTAAAAACATCGCTACAAAAATCAAAAACAAAAATCACTACAGACGTGCTCCAATACGCGTGGCACGGCTGGCGCAATGTGACGGGACGCAACGTGCTGCCTCTGTTCCGACGTTACGTGCAGCTGGGCAACCGCGGTGCGCGTGAAGGCGGTTTCGCCGATATGGGTGCACTCTGGCGCGAACCGTATGAAGATCGCCATTTCACGTCGCATTTGGAAACGCTATGGCGCGAGGTTCGCGTTTGTTTTGAAGTTTCTGCCTATTTTTTGAATTTTGTTTGAAAATGTGACCAAAATGCACAAAACCAGAATAATCAATAAGAACATATGCTGATTCATGTTTACGTTGTTTACTACTTGCACAGTTTTCGTTGCTCTTGTAGTTGCATTTTTGAGAACAAATAAACATTCTCTTGAGTTTGAACGCCTGAATAACGAAGATGAAGACAACTTTGCAACTTTTTATCAATACCTTTCAGGTGCTGCCGCTGTACGAACAGCTGCACACGTACGTTCGACGTAACCTGCGCAAGTTCTATGCAGGTCGCTTCAATACATCCGCTATTCCGGCGCATATTCTCGGTATAACGTCCTTCTTTAAAGACCGTGCACTTTTTCCAGCATGTTTTGGCGTGGAGTTGCGCAGTAGCACCAGGTGGCACTTGCAAATCACTCAACGGGTTTTGTACTCAATTCAACTCTAGATGTTTCTCTGTGGTCTACGCATTAAAACAAAAACGCCTGAACTGCAACTCATGGGCGATGAGCTAACTGATTGGCTGAATATAAATACATGGCTCACTGATTGGTCCATCCAACTGGAAGATGCGCGGCCAATCAGCAAGCCGAGATTGCGTCAAAATACGCAAACTATGCTCACAATTTTCTTCATTTCGTGTCAAGTCCGCATCTAACGTATGATGATTGGCAGGCAACATGTGGGCACAGCAATGGAACAACATCTACGACCTGACCGTGCCTTATCCGGACGTCCCGACAGTGGATGTGACGGATGCTATGGTGCAACAGGGCTACACGCCAAAGAAGATGTTCATGACGGCGCAGTCGTTCTACGAAAGCATCGGCCTCTCGCCAATGACGCCGTCGTTTTGGAACCTGAGCATGATTCAGGCAATATACGTACAGTCGTTGTCTGAAGACCGCGCACTTTTTTGATAGTCAAATTGTCTTATGACGGTCTTATGACACGGAATTTTCTGAACACACTGTTTGAAATGTGAATGATTATTTTGACAAACAATAATTGAACTACCATGGTGTGACAATGTGACAAACGTGCCATAATGTGACAATCAA
Source organism: Theristus sp. LFF4_11 (assembly GCA_030248135.1). NCBI lineage: Eukaryota > Metazoa > Nematoda > Chromadorea > Monhysterida > Xyalidae > Theristus > Theristus sp. LFF4_11. The sequence goes on from JASANC010004083.1 coordinate 12,182, forward strand.
AACTCTAGGTCGTGTGTTTCATGATTCATCTCGACGTCAGTTTTTCGTCGTGTTCTGACGTCACTTTTTTGCAATTTCTTTCAGAAACCAGCCAATCGGTCGAATGTGGAATGCTACGCGTCCTCGGAAGACTTTTACAACGGACACGACTTCGGCATTGCGATGTGCACAAAGGTGAATAAATTTTGTTCAACACGTGGCAATAAAACAAGGGATTGCTTTTTTTGCGTTTGGTTCCATCCAGGTCAAAAGGGGCTCTTTAATTCTTTTCCTGAGAACACGGTATCTTTGCTTATACTGGGTCTGTCTTTTTTATGTTGAGTGAGCAAAGAAAAAACATTGCTGGAACTCAGTTTTTTCAACGTGCACGTGTTTGTGTTCGTCTAAATGTGACGTGTTTGAAAACAAAGCATCCTTGTTGCATTGAAGGTTCGAATGGAAGACTTCGTCACGATACACCACGAAATGGGGCACATCGAATATTTCATGCAATATTCGGTGCAGCCGATAAAGTTTAGAGATGGCGCGAATCCAGGTTTGCAGTTCAAAAATTCAAATCAAAGCATGCTGATTGGTTACAGAATGAACACTTAGATTAGCGCACTTTAAGTCTAGGTCTAAGCCTAAGCCTAAGCCATAGCCCAAGCCTAAGCCTAAGCCTAAGCTTAAGCCTAAGCCCAAGCCTCAGCCTAAGATGACGGTAACCTTAGGTTTGAGCCCAAACCTACGCTTGAGCCAAGTGTGACCGTTAGCCATTATAGTAAAAAAAGTCACACTTTTGAGAAAAAAACTCCTTTCAGGTTTCCACGAGGCGATTGGCGACACGATTGCACTCTCCGTGGCAACACCGAAACATTTGCACGTGATCGGACTGTTGTCCGACGATGACTACCAACCAGACAATCAGAAGCAACAGATCAATTTCTTGTATAAACAGGCAAGAGAGAAGTATTGGAGTTCGTTTTTTAGAAGACTGTAAGGTTATTTTCAAACCGTTCGCCTTTTTTCATTCGCTAAGAAATCTTTTTCAACACCTGGTTGTTGGTCTGATTAAACGGCCACTATTGCGCAAGCAAACGCGGTGCATGCATAGTGCCTGTGTGTTTGTGTTGTGGCTGTGTGTGCAACATATTTAAATGAAATCACGTCGCAACGAAAGTGACCAGTTTTTCGTTTCAGACCATGAGTTTGAAAAAAATCACAATAAAAACCTGATTTAATAGTGGTTTGCCATGCAGCGTTTGGCCCGTCAAAAAAAACAGACAATTAATTATCAAAACTGTTCACACCTCAGGCGCTGGAAAAAATCGCGTTTTTGCCGTTCGGCTATCTGATCGACAGCTACAGATGGCGCATCTTTGACGGAAGCATCCCAGATGACAAGTGGAATGACGGTGAGATTGTTGTCAAAAAAGGGAGACTGTCTTTTTCAACGTGCGACTTTATTCCTTTGTGATCTTTCTTTGCTGGTTTTGTTGAAAAAAATTCACTTTTCAAAAACTCCCATTCAGTCAAACCTGAAAGTACGCATGCAAACAATGCGAATCTGGCATGCGCTTCGACCTGATAACAGGCGAATCCGTGTGTGAACGCAATCCGAATCCAAAAGCAACTCGTTTTTGGTGATTTTGGGTTCTACGAAAGAGACTTTTTCGCGCGTGCACGTGATTCTGGGTTTCACTGACACAAACTTTTTTAAACTTTTTTTTGATGTTTAGTTTATCCATTGCGCAGGCTGGTGGTCAATGCGTCATCAATTCCAAGGCGTGGTGCCGCCGGTGACGCGAAGCAACGTCGATTTCGACGCCGGCGCCAAGTTCCACGTGGACGCCGACGTGCCGTACATTCGATATTTCGTCAGTTTCATCATTCAGTTCCAGTTCCACAAGGCGCTGTGCGAGACTGCCGGACACAGGTGCGGTGACTGTTTTTCTGGTGATGTTTTCAGCAAATTTCAAATAGCCATATCTGGTTCAAAAGATGATTACAAAACGCATGTAATAAATAGCATAATTGGTATTGGCCACAAAATCATACACCGAGTCGGGCACCGTATGTTTTCCAGTGTGTTTGTGTGACTGTGAACGTAAAAAAACACTAATAACACGTGATTGGTTACAACAAAATGCACAGTCTCGGTACAAGCACTTTACCAGAATCATCCAATCGGTGCAGTTTTGTGAAGTGCTACCGCAGCATCAGCACTGTTGGTGATCACGTGATGCAGGCATGAGCGCAGTTTGGTTTGCACAGAATGAATGCATCACGTGATCACCAACCAATCAACTACAGTTGGATATGTTATAGAGTTTAGACAGATAGTCATCTGTAATTCTCTTTGAAACAAATACGTCCCCATTACAAAAATCTAAACGGAAAATGGGCTTTTTTCAGTGGCCCACTACACCAGTGCGATATCTACCAGAGTAAAACGGCCGGCTCACTGCTGAAACAGATGCTGACCCTCGGCTCCTCTAAACCGTGGCCAGAGGCAATGACCCTGCTCACGGGGCAGCCGCTGATGAGCTCCGAGCCACTTGTGGAGTACTTCAAGCCGTTGCTGGAGTTCCTGGCCGAAGAAAACGCGAAACACCAGGACTGCTTCGGATGGGGCTACGTGTGGCCGGAGTATTATGAGTTGGCCGAGCCGAGATGTCCGGTGGACTTGGGCGACTTTTGATTGAATCAAGTGGAATATGCGTGACATCGTTGAGAAAACAGTGGACAATATGTGGGGAATCGCCAACCTTTGGAAATTCTGCCCCCCCCCTCCCGTCCCAATCAACGTCCCTAAAAATTTGTTTCTCCAGAAAGGTAATCGTCCCATGCATTGCTTGTTCATTGCTTGTTGCCAAAGATGTAACTTCCCACTGTTTTCTCAGTGCACCCTACACAGTTGCAAATGCACCGAAATGATCATACATTTTTATTCGCATTTTCACAGGTTTTTTGGCAAAACCTTGGCATGGAAAGTTGCAACAAAGAACATCCAAGGAACAATGTTTTTTTTGGCAGAACCTTATGAAAAGGCCAGAAATGTTTTGATCGTTTCTCAATGGACATGTGCAGTGGATCACTGAATGGTGAAATTTAGTGTACATTATGGTATTTCCCGTCTTATCAGGGTGTTGCAAAACATGTGCACTGTGATATTTCTTACTCCAGAGCTCAATCAAAATTGAACGAACAATCAACTTTTATTCCAGCAGAACTATACAATTATGAACATGTGAACAGAATGATGCGGAAAAATAAACAAGAACCCGTTTTTCCTCGGTTTGGCAATGACCAAAATGCATTCAGACCCGATAAAGAGATCAAAATTTCAATCGAACCAATCACAAAACCATAAAAAAACATCAACAAAAGTGAATCAAAGTGTGCCAGTTCACAAACGACCTGAAATCACAGCCTGCACCTGATTTTACGACAACAAACAAACAAAAAAATCAATCACTCAATCGGTGTGAGCTCGATTTCGCACAGAAATCCGATCACATAACGAAGACTCGAACAGGGCCGATCATTGAGTCCTAAAAACGGTGAAAAAAGTCCCAGAGTCCAATTCAACATGCAGAACAGCGAAACGTGTAAAACATGAAAACTGTAGTTGCACTGCACTCGGTGAAACACCGAAACCAGTTTGTCAAAAAGATGAGCTCAACAAAAAAATTATGGTCAAAAACCGAACGAACGAATGAACAAACGACACGTTTTCAGTCAACAGGACTAATCCAGAAACGCGCACAGAAAGCCGTCAATCGAGGATTCTTTATTGTTATTAAGAGACCGTCCGGAACCAGGTGTAACATTTTGTCCCCTGACGAAAAATAGATTTTGCTCAAATTTGATATGGAGGTACCCCTAGATCCCACTAAAAAAATCCGCATCGATTTTGCCAAGAAACCCTTCTGGTGTGGCGCTACAGGGCTCAAAAGTTGGGTAGGTCGAGAAAAAAATGCATTTTTTGCGTCGTACGAAATATGACCTTCTAGCGCTACACAGAAACATTGTTGCATATAAGTGTTAATACGAAAAATGTAGTATTTTGCAAGGGCTTTCACGTGGTGTATTTATTTTTTCTTTATTTTTTTTGAAGCGCATAATATAACATTCTTACAAACAAAATTGTCAAAAAAAATTAAAAAAAATTTTTGCCAAAAATTTGGTTTTTTGCGTTTTATGCTTTAAATCTTTGTTTGACCAGAAAACTTTTTTTTACCATCGCATTCGCGGTAAAAAACTGGTCTAGAAAAGTTGTTTAAGAGCAAAAAGTAGTTTGAGGGAAATTTTTTATTTCAAATCCAAAATTATCATCGTTTTGAGTCATGCTCGTGGCTTCTTCAAATAGTCGCTTGTAACGTGCTAAGATCACATTTTTACACCCAGATGGCAATATGAAAAATGTAGTATTTTGCAAGGGCTTTCATGTGATGTATTTATTTTTTCTTTGAAGCGCATAATATAACATGCTTACAAACGAAATTGTTAAAAAATTAAAAAAAGTTTTGCCAAAAACTTGATTTTAAACGTTTTATGCTTTAAAACTTTGTTTGACCAGAAAACTTTTTTCACCATCGCATTCGCCGTAAAAAACTGGTCTAGAAAAGTTGTTTAAGAGCAAAAAGTAGTTTGAGGGCAATTTTTTATTTCAAATCCAAAATTATCATCGTTTTGAGTCATGCTCGTGGCTTCTTCAAATAGTCTCTTGTAACGTGCTAAGATCACATTTTCACACCCAGATGACAACATGAAAAATGTAGTATTTTGCAAGTGCTTTCATGTGATGTATTTATTTTTTCTTTGGAGGGCATAATATAACATGCTTACAAACGAAATTTTCAAAAAAATTTACATTTTTTGCCAAAAACTTGGTTTTAAGCGTTTTATGCTTCAAAATTTTGTTTGACCAGAAAACGTTTTTTACGATCGTATTCGCCGTAAAAAACTGGTCTAGAAAAGTTGTTTAAGAGCAAAAAGTAGTTTGAGGAAATTTTTTTATTTCAAATCGAAAATTATTACGTTTTAACTCATGCTCGTGGCTTCTTCAAAAAGTCTCTTGTAACTTGCTAAGATTACATTTTCACACCCAGATGGCAATATGAAAAATGAACGGAAAAGGCGTGCAGAGGAACAAGAGAAGAAACGTCAAGAAGCCGAACAAAAACGTCTGCAAGACAAACTCGAGAAAAAGAAAAAATGCTGCTGAAACATCACGGGAAAAATGACTCTCTAAGCACAACAAGGGATACAGGATACAATAGTGGTTTTGTGACAGCAACTGATAGTTCTGTTTTAGTATTATTTCTAAAACTATTTTGTTCAAAACAATATTTTTTTTATTCAGTTGAAACCTGATTTGACACATCATTAAATTTGGTTACACTTTGGTTTTTTTCAAAGTAAAGAACATGAGTTTTTTGCATTATTTTAGTTTATGCCGAATTCACCGTTTGCTTGGTAAAAGTAAGAGCCATCTAATCCGCATGAAATCCCTTTTAAAATGCTACAAATTTTGCATTGATATCTGGCCTGAAAATGTTATCTTGGCACGTCACAAAACTTTTTTGAAGAAACCACGAAAATGGCTCAAAACAATGACAAATTGTTGATTCAAAATACAGTATGGCCGAATAAATGAGGCAGTCCATCAAGGCGGGATCAGCCGCAGACTAGGAGTTGTTTTTTTCAAAAAAGCCAACGTAATTCCCAATCATGTGTGCAAGGGATAAAGAATGAACAGAATAGCGCGAATAATCCATTAGTTTAAAAACACGCGTCAAATTTGGCACACAATTCAGTTTCTGAAGGTCGTTTTTCTTTCATTCAAAATTCGCGCGCTCCTTGCACCCTGAAAAAAGCAGCCATGTTTAACCGGCCATACCGTAAAAACTTTGCATCGAACTAATTTCTGCTCTTAAACAACTCTTCTAAACCAGTTTTTACGGGGACAGGGTAGTAAAATTATCTAATTTTTACCCATTTTTTTGTTTTTAACAGTGTCATACTATGTACTAAAAACCAATATTTTATCAACAAAAAAATTCAATTTTTTTGACAGTTTTGTTTGTAAGCATGTTATATTATGCGCTTCAAAGAAAAAATAAATACATATCATGAAAGCCCTTGCAAAATACTACATTTTTCATATTGCCATCTGGGTGTGAAAATGTGATCTTAGCAAGTTACAGGAGACTTTTTGAAGAAGCCACGAGCATGACTTAAAACGTAATAATTTTCGATTTGAAATAAAAAAAATTCCCTCAAACTACTTTTTGCTCTTAAACAACTTTTCTAGACCAGTTTTTCACGGAGAATACGATCGTAAGAAAAGGTTTCTGGTCAAACAAAGTTTTGAAGCATAAAACGCTTAAAACCAAGTTTTTAGCAAAAACAATTCAATTTTTTTTGACAGTTTCGTTTGTAAGCATGTTATATTATGCGCTCCAAAGAAAAAATAAATACATCACATAAAAGCCCTTGCAAAATACTACATTTTTCATATTGTCATCTGGGTGTGAAAATGTGATCTTAGCACGTTACAAGAGACTATTTGAAGAAGCCACGAGCATGACTCAAAACGATGATAATTTTGGATTTGAAATAAAAAATTGCCCTCAAACTACTTTTTGCTCTTAAACAACTTTTCTAGACCAGTTTTTTACGGCGAATGCGATGGTAAAAAAAGTTTTCTGGTCAAACAAAGTTTTAAAGCATAAAACGTTTAAAACCAAGTTTTTGGCAAAACCTTTTTTAATTTTTTTTGACAATTTCGTTTGTAAGCATGTTATATTATGCGCTTCAAAGGAAAAATAAATACATCACATGAAAGCCCTTGCAAAATACTACATTTTTCATATTGCCATCTGGGTGTAAAAATGTGATCTTAGCACGTTACAAGAGACTATTTGAAGAAGCCACGAGCATGACTCAAAACGATGATAATTTTGGATTTGAAATAAAAAATTGCCCTCAAACTACTTTTTGCTCTTAAACAACTTTTCTGAACCAGTTTTTTACGGCGAATGCGATGGTGAAAAAAAGTTTTCTGGTCAAACAAAGTTTTAAAGCATAAACCGCAAAAAACCAAGTTGTTGGCAAATTTTTTTTAATTTTTTTGACAGTTTCGTTTGCAAGCATGTTATATTATGCGCTTCAAAGAAAAAATAAATACATCACATGAAAGCCCTTGCAAAATACTACATTTTTCATATTGCCATCTGGGTGTGAAAATGTGATCTTAGCACGTTACAAGAGACTATTTGAAGAAGCCACGAGCATGACTCAAAACGATGATAATTTTGGATTTGAAATAAAAAATTGCCCTCAAACTACTTTTTGCTCTTAAACAACTTTTCTAGACCAGTTTTTTACGGCGAATGCGATGGTAAAAAAAGTTTTCTGGTCAAACAAAGTTTTAAAGCATAAAACGCAAAAAACCAAATTTTTGGCAAAATTTTTTTTAAATTTTTTTTGACAATTTTGTTTGTAAGAATGTTATATTATGCGCTTCAAAAAAAATAAATACACCACGTGAAAGCCCTTGCAAAATACTACTTTTTTCAAATTAACACTAATATGCAACAACGTTTCTGTGTTGCGCTAGAAGGTCATATTTCGCGCGACGCAAAAAATGCATTTTTTTCTCGACCTACCCTACTTTTGAGCCCTGTAGCGCCACACCAGAAGGCTTTCTCGGCAAAATCGATGCGGATTTTTCTTAGTGGGATCTAGGGGTAGCTCCATATCAAATTTGAGCAAAATCTATTTTTCATCAGGGGACACTCATTACCAAAATGTTACACCTGGTTCCGGACGGTCTCTTAAGTGCCTTTTATACACCCCTCACCGGGACTCGACCCCCAAGCGCACGGACAAAGCAACGAGAAAGACCCAGAACAAAGCCTTCGACCAAAAGTTTCACAGCCACCAGACCAGACGCACCCAACTCGTTCACACCAAGCATCGGCACCCGTAGACTGGCGCAGTTCTCTCCTTGAAACGTGTCCGGATTCTTGTAGTCATTCGGTTCGCCCGCATTCCACAATGAGTCGAGCGCGCGGAATTCCAGCGGAATTCCACTGACGTCACCATTACTGCTGTCAATATCGATGTCGATGTCAATGTTTTCAACCGTATCTGAAACAGAAGTTATTTTTTTGATTGCCCGACCACGCATTCTTCTCAGGTTGAGGAGTGTTGTAATCGAATCGGGCACGCTGATCGGCTGAATCTAGATTAATTGAGTTACAATGATAAATCAGCTGGATAATTCCAGTTGTTCTTCTGTTTTATAACACACAGCTAGGGCTATAGCTGACTATGGTCCGTTTATACCTGACGTATGCGCATACGGCACACGCCACGTCACGTCAGGTCTCGTGTTATTGGCATGCTACCGTTCATAGCTGACGTGCAACGACGTACGTCGACGGACGTCTGCATACGTCAGGTATATGTTCCAGCACCAGCAAGCATAAACCTATTACACATGCACACGCGCACAAGTCTGTAGTGTGTTTTATCACCACAAAAAAAACTCAATACAAAAAGTGCACAATTTTTTTTCAAAATTACCTTCAAAATAAACAACGAATAAAAAACTTTCGGTGCTTTTTGCTAACCAAAATCGACAGCACTGCTCGTCCACCGCCAGCCGCCGCGTGGCTCCACGCTACGTCGCGGTTGTGCAAGCCCGACCAGCCACTGCGGCGGGTCAGGGGAACGCTGGAACAGCGAGTCCGCTGCGGGCATGATTGAAATCTGGAAAAGAGTTTTGCGATTTTATTTGTTTGGATTTGGAATTTATTAGGATTGACAAGCAACACTCGGCAGTCAGGTCAATAATGTTTTTTTTAGCTGAAGCGGAACACATATGAAACAGCAGGGTTAGGGACTTCTTCAAACAAAAATTTCGTTTTTTTTAAATTCGAATGAGAGCTGTTAAAAAAAACAACACATCTACTTCGTCTTCAAAAATCAAAAAAACTGAACGACACAACGCACATCGCCGTAAACGTCGCGCAGATACTCGCTGATTGCGTTCAGTTTAGCTTCGGTTTGCACGAATGCAAGATGGCCGACCAATTGGTGTGCAGGTGAGCTTTCATCTTCTTCTGGCAACTGGATCAGCTGACGACATGCCTGAATTTTCAAGAGAAAAAAGCAACTTTTTTAATTTTTGTACTTTTGTAATCCAGCAGTCTAGAATGGCTACAGATAGGGCACTCTGTTCTGTCACAGACACAGTGTTGCTCATAAACAAACACACAGGCACACAACATTGACGACAATACAGCAACGAGCTTGTCAAGCCAATGTGTGCCTGTGTGTTTGACCAACAGACTTTAGCCATACAGAAAACGAATGCAAGCGCAGCGCGTTGATTGGCTACTGTAGAAGCGATTACACAATGAACACCAATCAATTTTCCAAAGAACTTCAAAGTTCTATCGAGAAGTTGAGCAAAGCCGAGCAGCAGCGACATCAAACAAACCTAGAAATATAAAACCCCAAAAACGAATTTCTTGTAAAAGTCCTTTCGTGCCTGTTGCGCTTCGGACCAAGTTCGCCGCTGCGGTATCAGAAAGATACACGACGGACGATTCGAATTGATTTCATTCGACTGAGACGCGTCACTGGATTGATCATCGGAATTCAGCTGGCCGCTGATCGACAACGACGAATACAACGAGTTTATGGCGTTGCAGTCTGCATTGAAAAGACGGCGGAGTTTTTTTGGAATTTTTTTGACTGAAGGAGGTGTGTTTGATTCATACCGGTGCGACAGCGTGGTGGAGCACGTTTGTGCTAACCAACCAAAACCAGCATTCGCACACCACACTCCAGCTATAGCACACTGTCACAGAGCCACAAATTCGAATAAATAAGAACCAGAAGGGATCATTTTCCCGAGAAACCTTGAGCGGAACTGTCTAGGACAGTAACATTGAAAGATTGGATCGCAATTTTGTAAAACTCCAATGCGGAATGCCAACAAGTACAACCTGGTGGCTGCGCTTTGGTGCAGCAAACGAACACAAGTATGAGGTAGCGACACAACATCGCCAGACAGCCGCACATATTTTGGTTTTGTGCACAAAATGGCGGAATTGTAAAGATCGGCAAAATATTGAAACTCGGGTCTTCAATTCGATCTTGCGCTGAAAAGAATTATCACTGAAAGTTTTCTTCTGAAAGATTGACAAAATTCTGAGAAAACCAATTTTTATTTCGTGTGCCGAATTTTTCCAAAAACTCTTTTAGCAATAAAAAATGCAACAAAAGAAAAAGCAACCAAAGCGCTTGACACATAAATGCTGCAAGCTGCATAAGACGACATGAAAAATCCACGACCATTCACGAAATTCGATGCGTTGTTTTATTTGAAGCAAACCATCTGCCATGATTGTTTTCAGCAGAAATAAATATGAACCGATGTGAAACAGAGGTACAGACAACATAGCCCAGATCAGACGGGATAACTTTGGTCAACAGGTTAATTTGGCACATTTTACAACTAACTGGAAGTTTTGTATGAACAACCCGTCACATCACAACAAAAGTGCACTGCAGTTGAAGTCCAGATAAAATCAAACTTCAAAATACTGCAAGAGCAAGTTACACACAAACTGGCATTTGAATCTGACATGCTGATTGAATAGGAAGTTGCATGAACCACCGGCATTAAAAATCTGACATGCCGATTGGATACACCCAACTGGTTGGACCAATCAGTAAGCGCGACCCAACTCCAAACCAGCCAATCAGCTGATTGCCCATAATTTCAATTGTACTTCAAAAATGAAAAAAAAGTTCAGAAAACATCTCTTCGGAAAAATGAACAGAACAAAACCAACCACAGCCCAATCACCAGTTTTCTCATAATTTCACTGCAACAATGGCCACAAACTGCCGCCGTACCATTTCTGATCGTGCTTACGGACGGTCTCCAATTCGCCAGCGCTAAAGTTCAACACCTGAAACAAAAAATTTCATGAGTGACGCGGCAATTCAAAATTGATCAAGTAAGTGACTCTCGGAAACTCCACCAATATCGTCGAATCGCCGCGTCTCCAGCATAAAAAAACTGCAATACCCCATCTGTACGGTATTCAGTCGCAGAACCATTGGAAAAAAGACCTCGGATCGATGACAAAAACTGACGCCCCCCCCCGTCACCTGCGCAATCGCACGCAGCATCGGTCGACGGCCATGCATCGTCTCACAAAGCATGTACTGCAGCAAGACGTTCTTCAAATACTCCATGTTCGCGTTGCCGGTGTACAGTTTCAATTTCAGCTCCATACAGCGAATCTCCTCCTTCAGGTGCTCGATCGTTTGATGTCGCTGCAGTTCGGTCGTCACGGCCGAGTGGTGCATGTCGCTGGAAGAACAATGCATAAAATGTGGTTTGACGCTTGTGATGGTGTGGGCATTAAAAGCCCACTAATTTGGAAATTGACCCGTTTGGGTTGGCAAGGGAAGTAAAACCGGTTTTTTACCATCCTCCCCATTCCGCCGGCTTCAAAAAACCGGAAAATTGCTCGATTAACCATTAAACGCGTCTTGGAACACGTAAAAAAACTCGTGAAACGCGATAAATCCTCATCATCACAAAACTCCAAGTCCTAGTCTGTAGACCACGAACTCAGTTATGACAAACAACACAATAGTGTCGCACAGTCACAATTCACAAAGCAACACGCGCGCACACATGCGATATCACAGCAGCTCGGGTGTGCTCGCGTGCATGTGTGCCAGTGTGTTTGTTGCATCACTGTATCACAGCAACGAGAGCGCGGTCTCTCGAGTGACCCTTTACCGTCTCGCATTCTCGACGGCGTGCAGTTTCTTCCGGAGCAGCTCGATCTCCAGCTCCTTTCTCGCCAACTCTGCCGTGTAGTACATGTTCGCAGCACCACCACTGATGTCACCAGTTGCGCCCGTGGCGATCGCTGTTGCTGCCGCTGTACCCGCTCCGACAGCCCCGCCGCCGCCCGACGTTGTTGTCCCGGTCGGCGAGGCTCGAAGGCGCACGCTGCCGCTGTGCTCGCACGAATCTGCGTTTTGTTTTGATGCAGACAAAGTAAAATTTATCGACAGTCAGGCTGATTGCTCGACTGGCTTTTGACATGGTGCTCACTGATTGATACAACCAGAATGCCAGAGCACATGAACGACGTGAATGTTCAGCAATTTGACAGATAGAATTCGAGTCACAGGCAAACCAGGGGCGACAGCATTTTGTTTGGACCACCATTAGCTCGTGATAGCCGATCAGAATTTCCGATTCAGCAATTCAGGGCTGAATCACAACGTTGATGATGGACGTATGGACGCTGAGCACTGAGTCTGTTCGGGACCTGCTTACCAACTGGAAAATGCACGTCAGAACAACATCAAACAGCGCGTTAGCCACGCGAGTTCTTGTCATTGTCGACGGGGGGTGGGACGAATTCGCACCGAAAAAATGTCCAGGAGGGATGCAACGAGGGGCGGACAGAAAAAAAACAGAAACAGAGAGAAAGAAAAACTGCGGTGCACCTCGCTCAGCGGAGATTTTCCTCGCCGAGCGCGGATCGGCCGGCGGCTCGACGGTTTGCTGCTGCTGGCGAACAGTGGCCAGAATCTGGCGGGTCGTCTCGAGCTCGTGCTGCTTCTCGTTCAGCAACGCCTCCGTGCGCTCACGATGACGCTGCGCGCAAAAGTGAACCCCGGGTAGATTGCCTTGTTGTTGACTGTGCGTTTGTTGGTGAAGGACGGATGGGCACATCACTGATGAGAAATTCTCGGGTCTCGGCCATTCCGGCCGGATCCGGCAAAATTGCGCCGGAATCCGGACCGGATCCGGGTCCAATTTTAGGCGCCGGAATCCGGAAACCGGACCGGAACCGGCTCCATCCCTGACCACATCACATGCACTCATCTGCAGCCCTGTTCCACTGTTTAGTCGCGCTTTGCATCCTTTCTCACTCATCAAAAGTTCTGCGAGTGCTCTCCGTTTCTGTATTTTCTGCGAACAAAGCGGCAACCCTGACGTTACCTGCGCTTCGAGCTCCATCTGCGCTGTACGCTGTTCGTGCTCTGCCTTCAGCTGGCCGATTGCGCGCGTGTGCGCTTCTTCTTGCTTCTCCAGCTGTTCGGTCAGTCTGTGCAGTTTTAGAGACCTACGATCAAACTCTATGACATATCCAACTGGCTGATTGGTTGGTGATCACGTGATACATGCTGCATTCCGTGCAAACGAAACTTCGCCTTCACAGCGATACATGCACAGAATGCACGCATCCAACCAATCAGCTAGTTGGCTATGTTATAGAGTTCGGCTGTACACACACGAATGATGTCCGTACATGTGAAGTGAAACATCGACAACACGCGTATATGACTAGACTAGACAAAAGCGATTCAAAAGCAACCAATCAATCAATCAATCAATCAATCAGCTAAAGCGCCAGTCGTTCAGCTGCGTTATGTGGTCACTTCAATTTTCGAAATAGTTCAACAGAAAATATAAAAACTAAAACATTCCGACTCACGTTTGCACGCGCGCTTCGAACTCCGCTTTCAGGCGAGCATTTTGCTCGTCGAACTGACGCTGCACCTGCTGCTGGGGTTGCGTGGCACCGGAGGAAACGGGCGAAATCGCAGGGGGCTCCGTGAGGGAAGACGAGGTGAGGCGTTTTCGGGTCTGCAAAAAAGATGGAAATCAAACAGGCAATTGGAATTTTTCTCACTTGTGCGGTCTTTCGTCAGAAAAAGTTGCCAATTTTTCTGAAATAGAAAATGTAATCATTTGTTCGGTTATTTTTCAGAATTTTTCAGCAAGCCCAAACAGAAAAATTTGCAATCTCAAAAAAATTCACCTTTTTCACCAACCCAAAACCAACCCCCCCCTCCGCGCCGTTCCACCCCAACCCCACCACCTCACCTCATCTTCATACCGTCGCACAGTCGCCTGTAGTTTCTGTTTGTATCGCTCTAAGTCCGTCCGCAAACGTTCGCAACGCAGTTGACAGTGATCGTGCGCCGAGTCGGAGAACGGAGACTCCAGATGGAGCAGTTCTGAGCATGAAGAAATTAAGGTGCGTTAGCCTGTTATGAATACTGAGACAGCACAGCTGAAGTTGGATTCTGGGAAAAAAGGGAAACCAGAACTGGCACAACACAAGTATGTGCCGAGGGAAGAGTTGCCACTCCCATCGATTCTCAATTCAGTTGTGTTCGTTTTACCATAAATTCAGTTGTGTTAGTTTTACCACAGATTTCATCTGCAGTCTGCAGATACACGCAAACACACTGGCACACATAGTATGCGCAGTCCAATTACTTTTTAAGATGCACTGTGCAAGGTTTTTTTTCTGGAAGGTTTTTAGCATCATGAAGAACGCATAATATGGAAAGAATGGGAAAGTGCACGACGTTGTTGTGAAATCTTCGTTGTGAAATAGGGTAATAGGTATAAAAACCGGCAAACCGTTTTATTCAGCAATCTTTTTTTGCGCTCACCATAGAACTGCGTCTCATCGAGCGCATGCAGCGCGCGCATCTTCTCGGCGCAGCGCACCAACGACTGCGTCAGTGTGTCCAACGAGTCATCGTGCTGTGCGTGTTCGCCCGCGCCGCGCTTGTCCTGTTCCATCTCAACCTCAAGCTGATTGACGCGCTGCTAAAACGGAAAAAACAATTTATTAGAAAAATCTGAAAAAGAAGAGTTTATATTGCTGTTGACTGAACAGTGGACGTCTGCCCGACGAACTCTACATGAATTATAGGCAATCAGCTGATTGGTTGGTGATCACGTGACGGACTCCACCCCACACAGCGATGCCTCCACGGCTCCACAGAACGCATGAGCAGCACGTGATCACCAGCCTATCGAGAACAGCCTATAACTCAAGAGTTCAACTGGCACGTGAATGAGATGGCACGTGAAAACTTTCCGGAAATTATATTCTTCCAAAAAAAACTCCACCTCTACCTTGAGCCGCTCGATCGTGTGCATGTCGTGCACGTGCTGCGACTGAATGTCGGCCAGTGTGTTCGTCAACTCGGCCATCTTCACCTCGTACACGTCCGCGTGACTGTGCTCACCGGCTTGTAATCGGCGTTCCGCGTGCGCCGCCCGCACACGCTCCGCGTCCAATTGAGTTTCGTAGCCGGTCTGCAGTGAAAATGGGAGAAATTGCGAAATACTGCTGAAAGCCCCACAATAAAATGGTGGTACGCTGCAACGTCCTACAGTCTATCAATCTCGCTAATATATGCAACTAGCTGATTGGTTGGTCATAGCAATTCTCAGCGCTGATTGGTTACGTCATGAGCAACTATCAGCGTTGATTGATTGTTCATGCGCGATTCTCAGCGCTGATTGGTTGGTCATTACGTCATGTTGCATAGATTTTCCAGATGGACTGTAGTTTTAAGACAGTGAACTCAACGCTGTGATGTTGCACAGCCACAAACAAACACACAGGCACACTTTCGTTGACAGCGTACGTACGTGTGCTTGTGCGTTTACGACTGTGCAACATCACAGAGTGCGCTCATTTCAAACATGGACTAGACTGGCTGAACTGACAGATAAATCTGATTTGGTAGCGTGAACTGTTTTTCGTGTGTCAAGTTATTCGTACTCATTTCAAGATGCATTTCTTGAACGCGGCTTCACAAGTGATGTTGCATTTGCTCTTTCCGACAACTCAAAAACCGTATCTTCGTGTTCAAAGAATTTTGTAGGTGTTTTCCAGATTTCAAAAGCCAAAGCAACTGCCAGTTTTCGCATGTTCACCTTGAGATTCATGATCTTCTGCTGCAACACCGCGATGTCGCTGTCATACTGTTTCCGTTGTTCGGCCAACTTTCGGTTCGCACCAGCTAGCTGACTGTTCAACTGTGCAATTTGCTGCTCCAATTCCTGTTGTAGTGTTTCACGACAACTGGCGACACTTGCCACCTGGAAAATTCACCGATCTTTATTGCATTTAGAAATTTCACGGTTCCGAAACGTTTTGCAAGACTTTACATCGGATTGATCTGTTCTATTTCTGCTACAGTTTTCGTCGATCTGCATGAGCAACGTCACCCTCAGCATCAGAGATACACTTAGAATCAATCAATCAAGTCAGACGGTCAAAAAAACGGCACCACGCGCGATATGCGCTGACGCGAAATTAGTGCGACGAGACCTTTCCGTGATGAGCCAATAAACAACTCAACCAAAATTGCATGATGGTTGGTTCCTTGCATTTCGGCCGGGCCAACTGCAGAGATGCAGCGCAGGGCAGGGCATGTAAAGACTGAGGCCCGTTCATACTGACGTGTGCGCATACGGCACGGCACGTCTTGTATTTTAGCCGTACTACAGACGTGCGTCGGCATAGGTATGGCCTATTTTTTCAAACGTGTCCCACTGAAATGACGTCATGTGCCGCCAAACATGCGCTTGCCGTTCACAGCAAACCAGAATTTCCGTTTAGCCGATTTCTTCCCGTAAACAAATGGTGAATGTCGAATCAGTCACACCAAACTGACATTTTAGTGCCTGTACTTTGACAAACGAGCGTTTTTAAAGCAAATGACGTCATTTTAGTCCGGACACGTTTGAATAAATCCACAATACATATGAACCCAAACAGGCCGTTAACATTTTAACAGAAAATCAACAGTCACTCAAATCAGCAAAACACCACGAAACGCGGTTGACCATCATGGTATTATCGACTATCGCTGACCTTCTGCGTGAGCTCCGTCTTCGACGTCTGTTCGGTCGTCAATTTCAACTGCAGCTCGTTCAATTGCGCCGCGTAATCCAGCGCGTCTGACTGTCGTGCCAGCTGCTCTTGACGGATGGACGCGCGAAGCTCGGCGTTCTGACGAGAAAAAAACGTTTTTTTTGCATTTGATGCTTATTTGATTTTAATTTTCACTGTTTTTTATTGTTCCACTGATGGACGGATGAGCGAGCCTGTGCGCACCAATCATAATAAAGCCCATGATTATGGGCTGTGAACACTTGTAAACCAGCGCTTTGACAATTGCCTGCGCTTTTCAGTTGGTCCTCGCTCACTAACTGGTCGCGTGAGATCGATGCAGCCAATCAACGGACCGAACTGAAATTGCGGAACGTACAAAGCGCGGAAGTATATTTCGCAAGAACTCCGATAAAACTGTATGAACAGCATGTAGCACGGAGACCCGTTCACTGTTGAAGAGTTTTAATGTTTGAAACGATGCAGAACCAAAAAGAACTTCTGATCCGCCGACCTGTTGTTTACACGTCGTCAATTCGGTCTGCAGCTGGTCACGCTGTTGCGCCGCTTCCAGGCGAGATTTCTCGTGTTCCGCCTGAAAAAAAATGAATGACGCCGTCCCTACACCGACGAATTTACAGCAAATCTCAAAACTGCGTGTGCACACTGCAGCTTGCATCAACGCAGCTCACGGTTGTCCGGCATTCTTGAAGAATAGCGGTTTTTTGAAAAACGCGTGCAAAAAACTCACGGATCGTTTTCTGTGTAAACTCAAAATCACGGTACATTGAATTACGCGCCTGCAAAAATCACGGGTTTTCAAAAAAAACCGCTATTTTTTCAAGAATGCCGGTTGTCCTCACCAGCAGCTGTTTGCGGTCAGCCTTGAACGCCGCTTCCGAACGCGATTTCTCTTGTGTGATTGTGGCAAGCGACCTTTGCAGCGTTCGAATCAGGTCGTATGTATCGCGATCTTGTGGTACACGTACACCGCCGGCGGCCTCCTGTGGTACACCACCACCGCACTCTGCCGCTGTTTGCCGGTCACCATTGTCTGGCGCTTCTTCGCTGTTCGACACGCCCGCAACAGCGTCGACTGATAAACTGCCCGCGGAGTCCTGAGCGACGGTATTTTCAATTTCAGTTTTGGTTCTTTGTTCGGCCGTTTATTTTTAGGTTTGATTTTGCAATTTTGCTTTTGTCATGCAGTTTTTCTTTGGTGTTAGTTTTTGGATTGGCTGTTTTCGATTACTTCTGCTGCTGCTGCTAAAAATCTCGACGTTCAACTGTCACTACATGGTGGTGTTCACATTTTTTTCAAGTTCGAGACATTTCACTCGTTTGAATGCGAAACTGAGACGACAGGCGATACAGGGCAAAGTACTGAGACGGGCGTCAAAGCTGCAGTTAAAGTTGCTGCGCAGTTGTAGAGTTCACGAAAACAGAAGTAGTTTTTCAACCGGACGTGACCGAATGACGTGTCGTGTCTGACTGAAACCCAATCAGACTGGTCTAGCAAACTTGATGCCACTTGCACGTGGCACCACTTTTGGTTCGAATTTAAGAAACATTGATTTCGGAACAGCACAATCTCACGTTTGCTTCATTTTCGCTCTGCACAGCAGTGGTTTTTCGTTTGTCGTTCAGTGCGTTCAGGCTGCATTCCAACGCCTCTTTCTCAGCCAATAAGCCTTTGTACGCGCGAATTACATCTGAAACCAGTGAAAAAAACTGACGAAACTGTTCGTCGGATCGGAGAGTTTTCCCTGTTCTGTAATTCTTTTCGTGGCCGACGAAGTTGGCGAAAGAAAAAATATCAAAGGCTTTTTCCATTAGCAACAACAAGCGCGCCGCAAAGTTGAACAAAAAACCGCAAACCTTTCAGCTTTTTCTCATAAAGACTCAATTGTCTCCGCTGATCATCGACAGTCTTTTGCAGCTCGGCGGATCGACTCATCGGTGCACGACGTTACAAAAACTACAATACTATGGTTGTTTTCAAACAATTTCAAAAAAAATTCAAAATTCGACATTGAAATGCTTTTTCTTTTGAAAATGCGTTTCAGATAGTGAGTAGTGGGGGAGGGGCGGGGGGGGGGGGGCTCTTCTTTCCGTAATGCATCATTATTAAAACAGGTGCATGTGCAGTGGCGGTGGCCCCTGCCCTTTAACACAGGAAAGAAAAATGCAAAAACTTAATTGATCATTTTCACCTTATCAAAAAGGCTTGGCTTAGGATTAGGATTAGGTTTAGGATTAGGAACCTACAACGACTCATTGCAAGCAACCTCTGATCAGAAATCAAAAAAATCACTTTTAAGTATGTATACAAATCTACAAATCCTTCTTTCTGCTCTGCTCCAGCCAGTCAAGAAAATAATCCTTTGCGTAAAACTACAAAGCTAAACCGGAGCTGGAGCTGATCCCTGATCCGATCCCAATGTTTCACCCCTTCAACAAATTCAATACTTCATTAGGATTACGATTGGCCTTAGGATTAGGAATTCATTGAAACCGAACTAAAACAACAAAACAGACTATAAACTTGGCTTTGGTTTAGTAATGTAGGCAAAGCTATTCTTTGTTTGTTTGTCAAGGGTAGCGTTGTTTGTTTATGTTGAAGAGCCACATTTAACTGTTTTTGCGGTGAATTTTGCGGCGAGTTACGCATGCGGCGCTTCTGTGCTCTGCGGCGTATTTTCTTTCACGCACGGAGGTTATTTTTGTTATTTATGACTTCGGTGCGCCACTTTTTTGTTCCAAAAAACCAATCTCAAGCCATTTCAACGTTTTGAAGTTGTTGCGCGGTGTTTTTCAAGATGATGAAAAAAAACAAGCCCCGAAATTGGTTCACTTTTTGTTTTATCGCAAAACAAACAGAACACAACATCAGAATTTCACACAATGGTTTCATGTTATGCACGTATTTTTTTGCGTCACTAGCCACTGACCCGTGCCGTGTGCCATACCGATTCGTGCCACCACATTTATGTACACTATGCAAGTTGATCGTGTGCTCGGACAAAAATGGCAGAACAACAGAGACAAAAGATATCAAAGGAACAAAATTTGACAATGTTTCATTCACTTGGTGAATGATTTTCCGGTGTTTTGTTTTTCCGGCTGTTCTGTTGTTCAACTTCTTTGTTTTGATTCATCCACCCAGGATATTCGAAGAACGCGAGTTATAAACGAGTAGATGTCGGTAATTTCTTCGATCTGAGAAATTAAAAGCAGAATAAGACCTGTGGAAGCTGTCCAATTCTGAAAGAACGTTTTTTGAAAGGTATAATCGCACAATTTTTGCAGTCGGTTTCCCGGAGCCGTGACCGGCTTTCACTTCGACGCGACAGAGGAGTGGATTGGTCTGTGTGATTGAGTGCGATGCGACGACGTGGTACAGCTGTGCCATGTACTTGAGGGTGTGGAGGGGTACCACGCGGTCATCGTGGTCGGCCGTGGTCAACAGCATCGCTGGAAACTGACCGGTCGATGGGTAGCGAAGGTTGTGCAGTGGCGAGTATCTGGCAAAGTGGAGACGGCCCGCGGGTGTTACACAGAAAATGGTACCGGAGAACTGGCAAACCAAAATAGTTGTGATCATGACACAATGGTTTCTCTGCTAGTTACAATATGCGTCGCTGAAATTTGAAAATCGTCTCGTGCCCCTCACTTGTAAAGAAACTCGAAATCTTCTGGGTCATCAGGATTGCCGAACTCAGGTATCCACGCAGCGCCGATTGTAAATTTGTGGTACCGCAGCATATCCATGACTCTACAACAAAAAACATCATTGCAAAGCGTATTTGAATTTCAAACGTCTATTTGAGAGACTGAAACCCCGAGAAAAACTCTGAAAACACAAAATAAAGTCAAAATTGCGAAAAGTATACCCAACGGCCGCAACGCCGGCACCGAACAAATTCGGCCGTTGATTCACACAAGCCGCCACTAGCAGACCGCCATTTGAGCCGCCTTGAATCGCAAGTCTATCAAAAGATATTTGTCAGAAACTTAAGCAATGAATATAGACTTCAAAATAACAAAAACATCTTTGAAACACAAAATAATCCATACTTCGGCGGAGATGTGATGTTCGAGTTGACCAGATACTCTGCGATCGCGATGAAATCATCGAAAACGTTCTGCTTCTTTTCGCGCATGCCCGCCTCGTGCCATTCTTCGCCAAACTCACTGAAATCATAGTAAAAACGAAATAAATAAAGTCAGGCTTTTCTCTGACTGAAAAAAAAATAACTCGCTCCACCTGCCTGCCACCGCGGAGATTTGCGAGCACAAAAACGCCGCGCATATTCTGCAGTAGCATCGTTCGCGACAATGAGAAATACGGCAGAATTGCAATGTTGAAACCGCCGTAGCCGTACAGGAGTGTCGGATTCTGCCCGCTGGTCATGTTTAATGACTGAAAACTTAGAATTAGATTTTTAGATTTGGTTTTATTATTATTTGAACAACCAACAAAAACGGTGCAAAAAGGAAACCCAAAAAGTGTACAATATGTAAGTCGGATCTTACGAACCTTTAAAATTGTGTAAAACAAACCAATGTTGAACCTTATGATGGACGATATACGCCGGAATCTTGGTGCCATCTTTGCTGGGGATGAACTTTTGCATCACGTTAATCTGACTGGCGTCAAAGCCGGCGATTTTCGTTCGACGCAATTCCTGTTAAATTTGGAAAAAAATAAATCTGAATAGAAACAATAATGCCGTTTATTGGAATAAAAAATGGACTCAGTTTCCTTTAACGATTCCACTTACTTCGGGACGCACATTCGGCAGTTTGCTGATGTCACAGCGATATTGGACGCCCGGCGTTGTGAACGACTCGAACGCATAGAACGCCCAAAAAACAAAGAAAAAACTTTGAAAAGCAGATTATTGAGATTTTACATGCTTCCATCCATTATATTTTGCAATAAGCATAAACACTGCAATAAAACTGTATGAACAAACTATGTGACACGGACGGAGACCCTATTAACAGAAAAATATTTTTTTACCTCAGTCGAATTTTTCTTGCCCGAGAAAGCAGCAACGGTTCCGATGTCAATCGGGATCTGTTGCAGTCGCGTTCCGCTCAAATCGTAAATGAAAAGCTCGTTCTGAGTTGTTGGAAATAATATGTAACATTTGCAAAGCGCATAAAACTGATATAGTATCTAAAAAAGGTTGAAAAATTTGACGCCAAAAATACCTTGACATTCTTCATGTACGCCACCACCAGTTTGTCAAGGTCAACAACTGAAATCCAATCGATCGTTGCACTCGGTTGCTCTGAGATCACTGTGATCCAGTCTTTCTAAAAAAATTTTCTTCTGATAATTTTTTTCTGAATAAATTCACACAAATAATTCAAAACCAATAGTTTTTTACTTACTTCATCTGGTTTATCAAGCGTCATTTTCATCAGTTTAAACATTGGCGCATCATGGTTGGTGGAGATCAGGAACTCATTGCCATTATTGTCAATATACTGCAAAATTAAAAGAAAATATTAAAAAAAATTAGTTGGCTATTTTGCAGAATTTAAAATAACTTTTTTAAAACAGCACTAACTGTGTACGTTGCACGCAACTCTGGCACAATTGGGATCAATGTCGGACGTTCTGCAACAATTTTGTTTTTACAGTCGAACTCTAAATTATGGGGAATTGGATGCTTTCTGTGCAAACCAAACTCCGCACCCACAGCAATTTCTGCACAGAAAGCATGCATACCGTAATCTCAATAATCAGCTGATTCCCCATAATTTAGTGTTCGACTGTAGTTGTTGAAGACTTTTCTGTTAACATCCAATCGAACGCTTGCAAATTATTTAATACTAGCCAATTGACCCGTGCCTACGGCACGGTTATCTGATAAATACAATTGTCATTTTTGAGTGGATTTTGGCTTTTTGAACCGTGCCCACGACCGGTCTAAAAATGCATTGCATTTTGATTTTGAGGTGATTTAGTTGTTCCCGTTTTAATTATAATTATCAAAAACAATCTTCTGATTAAGAACACAATCTTTACTGCATTCCCTTTTAAAATTAAAAACAATCTTTTTTAATCATCAATGGTCAATTGCCGTTCCCGTTAAAAATGTGAAAAACGATTTTAAAGCTAATTGAATTGAAACGACAAAACGTAACGTTTTATAAAAATCGTTTTTGAATGTAATTTGTAATATTGCAATTTTGAATTTTTGCTTTTGAAATTGACACATTTTTTTAAATTAAACCCGCGTTTTGAAAACAAACTTAAAATGCGAAGTTTATAAGTTTGCTGTATATTTTTACCTGTTCACGCTGCCTTGAGCCAATCCTTTTTTGAAAAGTGAAAAGAAAAATTTTGAATTTTTGTTTTTGAAATTGACACATTTCTAATTACACCCGCTTGTTGAAACAATTTTAAAATGCGAAGTTTGTAATTATGTTTTTTTACCCGTTCACCCTGTTCTAAGCCAATCCTTTTTTGTAAAGTGAAAATATAAAAAATGAACAAAAAATATTGTTTTGAAAGCATAGTGCAATGAGCACTTCCAATGCCGATGTCATTTTGCAACCCGATTTGAAATTTTGTTTTTGAAATGGACACATTTCTAATTAAACCCGCTTGTTAAAAACAAATTTAAAATGCGAAGTTTGTAATTCTGCTGTTATGTTTTTACCCGTTCACCCTGCTCTAAGCCAACCCCTTTTTTGTAAAGTGAAAATCTATATAAAAAATGAACAAAAAATATTGTCTTGTAAGCAAAGTGCAAAGAGCACTTGCAATGCTGATGTCGTATTGCAACCTGATTTTTAAAAACAATTGCAACCATTCTTTAATGTACGTTTTGCTTCATCTTTCGCTTTCGGTCATCAAGTTTTGAACGGCAACATTTGCCATTATTTGCCAATCGCATGCTAAGGCGCTATCGTGGATGACCAAAGAGTATCATGATGACTTCGCAGTGAAGCGTGACGCTTTTTGAAAAAAAATAAATGGCATTGATAATAGGTTAAAAATTGAGATGCAGCTTTTCAAATAGCAAAAATAAGCGCCAATTCAAATTGCAGAAAAGTGATACAGACAAACAAACAAACAGACGGACACCACTATTATCTTAGTATTATGATGATGATGATGATAAATCCGTTGATGTCGCTAAACTGCTTTTCCAGTTTTCATTCTCTCGTGTAATTCCTACCAACCAGTGACGACATTGTTGATCTCCCTCAAGTTGAGCGCATACAATTTGTTGTTTGGGTCCGTTCCGTAGTCGACATTGACGATCAGATAGTCGCCGTCGTCGCTGACCGAACCGCGTCTGCAGAAAAAACGTTGAAAGCTAGAGTCATCATCTTTGGAGTGAAAGTTCTTTCAATTTTTTTAAACTGAAGCGAACACACACTGCTGAACTCTGATATGTACAGCCAATGTCAAATGTAAGTACGTGACCAATCAGACCTTTGCAACCCAATCAAACTACCGTATTACCTCTATTAAACCCCCCCCCCCAAAATTAATAACCCCCCCCCCCAAAATAAACCCCCACCCCCTCGACAAGTTTCCAAATAACCCCCCCCCAAAAATAATCCTCCATGGGGGATTATTGAAACCTGTTTGAAACACATACCCAGCGAATTCAGTGGCTGGTTGCAGTGAAAATGATGAAATTGTGCTACCAAAGGCCCCAAATGGATGAGTTAATGGTAATTTCATTACAAAAGGCTGTTGTAAAAGGAAATTTCTATGTAGAATAGAAGTTTTTGCGACTTCCTTCCTGCCATGGAAGGTATTTTTGCCATTTTGCCCACTCCTAAAAATGGTTTCCAAATAAACCCCCCCCCCCAAAAAATAAAGCCCCCCCCCCCAAAATAACCCCCCACCCCCAGAAGTCGCTGAAGAAATAAACCCCCATGGGGGTTTATTAGAGGTAATACGGTATTAATTTTGAAATGTCCGCAAAGAGAACACAATATTTTGCTGTGCTTATGGTTTCGCTAACAAACTTGGAAAATTGTTTTCCATTGTGCAGTATGTCGAATGATACGACAACATCAACACTGAACAATCATCAAAAAAGTAACTTCCAAAGCCAACAAAATCTAACACCATGAGGCGTGGTTCGTCTGGGAAATCGACGACGACAATGTCTTCTGACTGCGGTGTGCCCATTTTATGGTAATAAAGGCTGTGAAACTCGTTCACGTCCGTTTCAGTACCGTCGTGATCTGCCTCACGTTGCGGGTATCGCTGCGCAGAAGAAAAATGTTGGCTTGAAGAAGAAAAAAGCTTTCTAAAATGTTGTTGAAAATATTCAACTTTCAGAGTTCATACCGAGTAAAAGACGCCGCTGTTATCAATTGTCCATGAAATGCGAGAGAATTTTATTTCCGTCAAAACGTCGACCAATGGCTCACGTGATGGCACTTTCATGAACTGAAGGTTTTAAAATTCAAATTATAAAGTCAAACAACAAAGTCAACAGTCTAAATGTCCATATCTCAAAGAATTGACATTTTCATAATCCTTTCCACAATTTTCACTTGGACCAACCTTCACAGTAATCCAATCAGAGCCTTGTACCGAAATAGAATATGCCATCAATGAACCGTCCTCAGTGAATGAAGTGCCTTTGACGGCTGTTGTACCGTCTTCCGACAACGTGTTCGGATCGAAAAACACTTCGCCGGTTTCTTCCGGACATTCAGTGATGTAAAGCACGCTGAACAAACGTCAAACTTGATTTGATGTTGACTAATTTTAGAGTTATAAACTGAAAAAAACACTCACTCTTGATTCTGCAGACCGGAATTGTACCAGTAGAAATAGTAGTCGCCGTGCTTTGATGGTACGCCGAACTTTTCGTGATCCCATACCTTGGTTAATCTGCAAAACAAGATTTCAGTAAAATTAGATTATTTCTGAAACATAAAATGAAAACAATGTGCGTACCGTATTACCCCCATTAAACCCCCCCCCACCATTAATCCCCCCCCACCAATAAACCCCCACCCCCCGACCAGTTTCCGAATAATCCCCCCCCCCACAAATAATCCCCCATGGGGGATTATTGGAGACCTGTTTGAAACACATACCCAGCGAATTCAGTGGCTGGTTGCAGTGAAAATGATGAAATTGTGCTACCAAAGGCCCCAAATGGGTGAGTTAATAGTAATTTCATTACAAAAGGCTGTTATAAAAGGAAATTTCTATGTAGAGTACGGTATGGCCGGTTAAACATGGCAGCTTTTTTCAGGGTGCAAGGAGCGCGCGAATTTTGAATGAAAGAAAAAAGACGTTCAGAAACCCAATTGTGTGCTAAATTTGACGCGTTTTTTTTAACTAATGGATTATCCGCGCTCTTCTTTTTATTTTTTTATCCCTTCTACGCATGATTAAGAATTACGTTGGCTTTTTTTGAAAAAGACAACTCCTAGTCTGCGGCTGATCTCGCCTTGATGGACTGCCTCATTTATTCGGCCATACCGTAGAAGTTTCTGCGACTTTCTTGCCTGCCCTGCAATGTATTTTTGCCATTTTTCAACAAACCCCCACCCCTAGAATTTTTTTTGTAAATAAACCCCCCCCCCCACCAATAATCCCCCCCCCCCACCAATAAACCCCCACCCCTAAAAGTCGCTGACGTATTAATCCCCCATGGGGGTTTATTGGGGGTAATACGGTATATGTCATGTTATTTTATTCCTCATTTTAAACGGAAATCTTTGACATCATCCACTTTTTTCTTTGACATCCACAAAAACCCTCCCTAACAATCAGGCAAGTGTTGCCGCGCAGAACTGATGAAGTAAATAAACTTTTACGGTATACCGTGTCTTGATTTTGGTGCGCAGTGGGCTGTTTTCCAAGAATGGCATTGAAATATTGTTCAGCTCTTCAACGAATTCAGCTGTTTCTGGCGCATCGGGATCCTCCAGCCATCGGTATGGATCTTTGACCTGCAACAATTCGGGGTTAGTTTACTTCTTGTGATCACTGAAATTTTTCAGAATTGGCCCATTTCACAATCACCGCGAACAAAAATCAAATAAACAAAACAACAGCCAGCATGATGTGTGAACGTGTACCGTGGTGTGGTTTATCGCATGAATCAATAAATAAATGACACGCGATGTTCTGTACAGTGATCAGAAACTTGTACAGACACTTTGCTGCAAGCACATGTAACTTGCGTTTCACGAGCAGTATCCCGCCACTTCACTTGTCGCCCTCGTAGCCCGGTGGTAGTGCGTTAGACTATTGTCTCTGCGCTCGGGGGATCGAGCCCCGCCGAGGGGTGTATAGGCACTTCTTTAATGACAGAAAACTCGATGGACGCCCCACTCAATGGCGTTCTGTACGCTTCTCTGGGTTGGCTGTGGCTAAAAACATCGCTAAAAACCCTAACAACCACAACCACAACAATCAACAACAACAATCAACCACAACAACAACCGCAACAACAACCACAACAACAATCAACTTCCACCTGCTAGCGCCTGGGCAGCAATAAAGTTTTCAATCCATTTACGATATTGCGGCGGCAACCTGCGCCATTAATCGCGATACTGGACTTTTTACGTCTGGCGGCTTTTTGTTCTGTCTGATTGATTTTGAAAAACAAATTTTAAAACAAAACTCACAATTGTCCCATGATAGTCGTCTTCGACAGACTCGTTTCGCCACGCTTGCGGATAGCGAATCCGGGCAGCTTTTGTCGACGTGCGCCTATGCGGGCACGCTTGAGCGACGGTCAAATATGCCAACGAAACTGCAAAAACATACAAAAACGTCACGTCATAAAGGCAAAATTACAAAAAGTTTTACACGTTTGGTTTTCTACAAGTGGTTGAAAACCATAACTGAACCGACTCTTTTTCTAAAAATAAAAATTATTTCGATTGATATATTCGGACGTCGTTCGGCTTTCACCTGTGCGGCTTTTCCAAAACCATTCGTTCAGGCAGATTCCCAAGCTAAAAAATGTCAGAACAGGTGTCCAGTGTCCTATACCCACGGTGTGCACTCCGCTTGGGTGTCCCGCGTTGTGTCCTGTTCCGCGAGGAGTCACGGAT
The DNA here is from genome assembly GCA_030248135.1 of Theristus sp. LFF4_11. Lineage (NCBI taxonomy): Eukaryota > Metazoa > Nematoda > Chromadorea > Monhysterida > Xyalidae > Theristus > Theristus sp. LFF4_11. The sequence goes on from JASANC010004083.1 coordinate 40,012, forward strand.
ATAAAAGTGGCAATACCAGAACTTGGCGATTTGCGCCACTTTTATTCACATACTCGCGGACACCCAGGGGAAAAAACCAGACACCTTCTTCGGACACTTTTCAGCGCGCCGCCTCCCTCCCAAACGAAAACAGCTTTTTACAACCTCAATGGTTTTGAAATCGACTCACCTCCAATGAAGGCAAGCAGGTATGTCATAATCTTCAATCAATTGAAAACATTTGACGAGTTGATGCCATATATGCACAGTTACAATTAAACTGAAATATAAAAAGGCAGCCAGCAATTTTTTTGATGAAAAAAACATAAAAACGCAAATCAGTTTGACAGTTTTTTAAAATCGCCGATTTTTCAACGCGCATATTGACGTAATTGCGACAAAAATGTAATGCTACAAAATAGACGTGTTGTGGGAGTGTAGTGGCAGCAGCAGCTACACACAACCACATTAGATACGCTGTAATAGGGGCGAGGAGCGAAAGGGAGAAATTACTTTTGCGGTTAAAATGTGGAATGCAATTCACCATAGAATTTCACCCGACCGTGGCAAATGCGACCTCCACCACCGTCTCTCTTTTGCTTTTATAGCTACCGATTTTACAGTTTCTCAGTTTACTTTTTTGTGGTTTTATTGGCTAATCTCTGGACTGTGATGCCGAGGAATAGCGAAAACATGTAAACACTATTCGCCTGACCTTTTTAGTGGCGCGGAGCTAATAAAACTACGGAACTAGTTTGCAGATACCGTTATAAAACACGCCAAAGGCACAAAGCTTGGATGACGGGAAAATGCACCATGAAATGTAGAGTTGTTTCCTGACGCGCCCAACAGTTCAGCATTTTTAAGTTCTTTCAATTTATTGGAAGAAGGTGGTTTTGTATTAGACGGAGTTGTAAAAATAAGTGAAATAACGGAAAGTGGGTTTTGATTGTCAAATATTGGTCCTGCGAAAAATCACAAACCAAAAGCTTTTCAATGTTACGGCTTTAAAAAACTGACAAACCACCAATGAAAACGACGAGTAGGTGGCCCTATTTTTGGGGTCCGGTTCTGTTCGATCAAGTATTTTTTTGCAAATTCGTTGTTTATAAAGAGATAACACTGAAAATGACTATTTTACCAGCCAGAATTTTCCAAACTTCAAGATACGAATGTGTTTGCAGCAGTGATATTCGAACTTTGTCAAGCTTTCCATTGTCGAATCTGGTGACTCAGAAAGTTTTCTAACAAACACGAACAGTATGGACAGTCATCAGCAAATTATTCAGCAGTTTTCGACCAAAACGGGAATGGATTTAGGAAGATCCGAGGGAACATTGGTAGGCGTAAGAGTGGCTTATTAACCATTCATATAAGGAAGACTATTCATCATCAGGGGGCGTACCCGTTCCCGGCTCCCACTACTTGTGCAACTGACGTTCTCGTTTACTCTGGCGAGTTTTTAGTTGCTTTTTTATACAAAAGTTTGAGAGTTTATTTTATGTGTAGGTAATTTAAAAACTTTATGTACAATGGAAATCACACGCATTCAAAACCTAAAACACTATATGGCTCGTATTGAAATGTTTTAGCAACTTGTAAACATTGTTTAATTTTTTAACATAACACTTTGTATCTGTTTGGCAGACAGGTGGTGACACAGTATCTGTTCATTCACTCAGCGTTTGATATAGTCTGTCAGTCCACCCATGATATCACAAGGACGCGTGTTAGAAACGAGTACACGTCGATAAGTTCATCGATCTGAAAAAAAGCTACCTTTCCGCGATTCTCTTTAACCCCAATGACACGTGCAAGAAAACCCAAATCGAACCTTTTTCTTTGTCGGTTTCCCCGAGCCGTGACCGGCTTTCACTTCGACGCGACAGAGGAGTGGATTGGTCTGTGTGACTGAGTGCGGTGCGACGACGTGGTACAGCTGTGCCATGTACTTGAGGGTGTGGAGGGGTACCACGCGGTCATCGTGGTCGGCCGTGGTCAACAGCATCGCTGGAAACTGACCGGTCGACGGGTAGCGAAGGTTGTGCAGGGGAGAGTATCTGGTGAAGAGAAGAGTTTTTTATCAATACGGGATAGCCGAGTAAACATGGCAGTTTTTTTCAGGGTGTAAGGAGCGCGCGAAATTTGAATGAAAGAAAAAACACTTGGAAACCCAGTTGTGTGTAAATTTGACGCGTTTTTTAACTTAATGATGCTTGTGCTATTCTGTTTTTTCTTTCGTCATTGCACACACGATTCGGAATTATCTTGGCATTCTTGAAAAAGACAATGCCTAGTCTTTGACTGATCCCACCTTGATGGACTGCCTTATTTATTCGGCATACTGTACTACCTGCAGACCGGACAGAATCGTTATTAGGACAGTAGTACGGACTTGCCTGTATCTAGTTAAGATACGTAGTCGAAAGGTTGATATTAGATGAAAAGGTCCGTTACGCTGAACCGTAAAAGGCTCACTTGTAAAGAAACTCGAAATCTTCTGGGTCATCAGGATTGCCGTACTCCGGTATCCACGCAGCGCCGATTGTAAATTTGTGGAACCGCAGCATATCGAAAGTTCTGCAAAACGTCAAAGTTTATGGCTAGAGTTTGAAAGGTATAGAAACTTCTGATCCTGCACTGTTTTAGAAGAACTTTTAAAATGAAAAGCAAAAGCCCTGGTTGCAAACCGTAATTGAAACGAAAATCAAACTGTATGCGGTTTCGAGTTTTTAGAAGTGATTTAGAACTTCGATAAGTTGCGATTTATAACAGTGAATACGGCAGATTTAGAGAGAGTCCTTATTTTGCTGTACCCGACGTGTGCGATAGCTGCTCCGAACAAATTCGGTCGTTGATTAACGCACGCCGCCACCAGAAGACCACCATTGGAGCCACCTCGAATGGCCAGTCTACAAGAAATACTTGAGATTTGATTAAAGCAAAAAACTAAAATCAAATGCATATGGCAGGCCAGTCACTTTGCCGGCGATGTGATGTTCGATTTGTCCAGATACTCTGCGATCGCGATGAAATCATCGAAAACGTTCTGCTTCTTGTCACGCATTCCTGCTTCGTGCCATTCTTCGCCAAACTCACTGCAGTCGGAAACAGAAACAAAAAGAGTAAAAGCTTTATAAAAGGAAGAAAAAATACTGCTAGCCGCAAACCCGCCGCCGCGAAGATTGGCGAGCACAAAAACGCCACGCAAATTCTGCAGCAGCAAGATTCTGTCAGGACGAAAATACGGCAGCAATGAGACGCCGAAGCCGCCGTAGCCGTACAGGAGCGTTGGATTTTGACCGCTTGTCATGTTCAATGACTAAACAACAACAAAAAGTCTATTAACACTGCTCAATCAAAACTAAACTAAACTAAACTTTTTCGCCAAAATCAAAACTTTTAAACCAGACCTTGTGATGAACGATGTACGCCGGAATCTCGGTGCCGTCCTTACTTGGAATGCGTCTCTGCACCACTTGAAACTGATTAGCGTCAAAGCCGAACACTTTCGTTCGACGGAATACCTGGCGCGTTGTTGAAATAAAAAAAAACTTCAAAGGTTTTTATAAACACGAAAAACATTTTCTATTTTTATAAAACAATGTTCGCTCACTGAAGTGCGCACGTGCGGTGCATTGCTGACGTCGATGCGATGTTGAACGCTTGGTGTTGTGAATGATTGAAGAGTGAAGAATACCTACGGAGACGCTTGGATGAAGCGACGTTGAAACATTGGAGAAATTAATTTTGCACTGCTGACCAATCATAATACTAAACAATTGACCGCATTTGCACTAGATCACAGTTCCTGTATACCTGGTCTTACATCACCGCATCGCCCATGTTGACTTTGTTTAAAAAACCTCATAAAAATAAATTGTTTACCTCCGGTGAATATTTCTTGCTCGATACACTTGTAACAGTTCCAATCTCAATCGGTATCTTCTGCAAGTGCGTTCCATTCAGGTCGTAAATGAAGAGCTCGTTCTGAAAAACAAAAGAACCTTTTTTCCAAATACAGATGACCAAAAATTGGAAACAATAAGATAAATTGGATAAATAAATAAATAAATAAATAATAAATAAACAATAGGACAAAAAAGGGGTGGGGGGGTGGGGGTTGGGGGGGGGGTATTTAGTTTTGGGGGTTGGGGGTAATTAATCGGAACAAAAATTGAGACACTAATGGTAACCGATGCGAGACAAAAAACAAGATCGATTTTAAATCTATAACAGTACCTTGACATTTTCCATGTTGCTCACGAGCAGCTTGTCGCCGTGACCGGCTACAAGAACCCAGGAAAGCACTGCAACACGATCCTCCGGGATCACGGTTATCCAGTCTCTCTAAAAGTGCTGTCTATGACTTATCGGCTGTCTAGATTTAAATCAGACTGGGCTTTATTATCAACTCACTTTCTCTGGTTTATCGAGCGTCATTTTCATCAGTTTAAACTTTGGCGCATTATAATTGGTCAAGAAGAAGAACTCATTTCCATTGTTGGTGACATACTGAAAAGGGAAAATTGACAAGCAATCAATGAAAACGCTAAAAACTGCTGCAGCTAACCCTGTACGAGGCGCGTAACTCCGGTACTATTGGAATTAATTTCGGACGTTCTGCAACATTGTTTGATTAATTTAATTTTTTTAGCTTTTAAAGTGTTTTTTATAGATAATGCTCGTATTCAACTCGCAACAACAAAAAAACCTGTCTATGACCAACCAGTGACAACATTGTTGATCTCCCTCAAGTTGAGCGCGTACAATTTGTTGTTTGCGTCTGTTCCGTAGTCGACATTGACAATCAGGTAGTCACCGTCGTCGGTTACCCAGCCATTTCTGCATTAAAAAACGTTTAAGTGAAGAATCCGATAATCGCCCGGTTCTATAGTTCTCGCTCATCTCGAAACATAATGAGTGAAGTGAACTTCACAAAAAGTAAAACCCATACATAACCACTCCGGATAATAAATTGGCTTTAAAACCATAATCAAATAAACCACGAGTCTGAACGGCCGTTAAAAAACAACATTTTCAAAAAGCAACAATACTCTAACACGGTGAGGCGTGGTTCGTCTGGGAAATCGACGACGACAATGTCTTCTGACTGCGGTGTGCCCATTTTATGGTAATAAAGGCTGTGAAACTCGTTCACGTCCGTTTCAGTACCGTCGTGATCTGCCTCACGTTGCGGGTATCGCTGCGCAGAAAAAAAAGTTGGAAACTTGGAAAAGAAAAAAGCTGAAATGTTATATAAAAATGTTTGCTTAAAAATCAACTTTTAGAGCTGATACCGAGTAAAAGACGCCACTGTTGTCAATTGTCCATGAGACGCCAGAGAATTTTATCTTTCTCAAAACGTCAGCCAGTGGCTCGCGTGATGGCACTTTCATGAACTGAAGGTATCAATTTTTAATCTTTCAATCTTGAAGTTGTGATAAAAAAGCTCAAATTTTACATCGTTTCAAAGAATTCTTTTCTAATCTTGTTTCTACTCTAATCTAATTAATATCTGTTGTTTCTTTTCTAATCGCACTTTTCAGTTGGCACAACCTTCACAGTGACCCAATCGGAGCCTTGCACCGAAATAGAATACGCCATCAATGAACCGTCCACAGTGAATGAAGTGCCTGTGACAGCTGTCGTACCGTCTTCCGACAACATGTTCGGATCGAAAAACACGTGACCAGGATTGTCGAGACAACCAGTCTTGTATAACACTCTGGAAATGAGTGTCTTGTGTGACACACGAAGATACAATGTATTTCAATTTCAAAAAAAACGGAAACTGAAACGGAAAAACAGACGAAAATGAAAAGAACGCACTTTTGATTCTGCAGGCCGGAATTATACCAGTAGAAATAATACTGCCCGTGCTTTGACGGAACGCTGTATTGTTCGTGATCAAATAATTCGTTTAATCTAAAAAATGTCCGTTTTTATTTTTTAGTTTTCTGCAGTCAAACTGGGTTCGCTCTTCGCCAAGCAAATTTGAATTGTGAATCGATTTTGCTAAAAATGCATATTATTTTTGTCAAGCTGGGCCCGATCCTATCCTAAACATTGCTTTTGTTGCCTATTTCACGATAACACGAAAACCTTCCTTGTCAGATCAGGAAAGCGTTTTACCGCGAAAGGATTTAAGGAGGATTTAGCAATTAGTTTTTTGTGCGTACGCACGGACATGACACGTAAAAAATGGCCACGCGATTTAGAAATCGTGTCGTGTGTGCTAGCATTACGGACACGATTAGTTTGCGCACGTGATTTAGAACGACGTTTGTGCGTACGGACGATAAACTAAATGGTGTTTCCGCCTTTATCTGTATAACTTCGTTTACGGTATACCGCGTTTTGATTTTCTGGCGCAGTGGACTGTTGTCAAAAAACTCCTTGGAAACATTGTTCAGCTTGTCAACGTATTTAATGGTGGCAGGCGCATCCGGATTTTCCAACCATCGGTACGGATCTTTGACCTGCCGAAAGGTTTGAACGCGGTTAGGTTCAACGCACACACACTGACAGTCCTTTTTTATTGGTAGCCGCGCTTAAAAAAGTGCGTTCAAACTGTAAATCATTTTCAGATTTTACTTTCTGACGTTGAACGTACTAACATCGCAATTGCTGCATAACAGAGGACCCAAATTCAAAACAGCCAATCAGCTGATAATCCGCAAATTACAGTTCGACTATGGATTTGTCGTTTTCAAAAGTTGTCTTTTATTATTTTAATATTGTTTTATATAATTTAATTTAATTTAATAATAAATTAAATATTTTAATAAACAGAACATTGAAAAAACCCTAACAATTGTCCCGTGATAGTTGTCTTTAGCGGTCTCGTTTCGCCACGCTTGTGGATATTGAAGACGGTCCTTGTCAGGACTTGGTGATTGAGATGGAACGTACGGTGGTATGTATGGCACATTATTGGTCGGTTTTGCTGTCACATGGTCCTTTTCATACGGCACATTATCGGTTGGTTTTGCTGTCACATAGTCCTTTTCATACGGCACATTATCGGTTGGTTTTGCTGTCACATGGTCCTTTTCATACGGCACATTATCGGTTGGTTTTGCTGTCACATGGTCCTTTTCATACGGCACATCATTGGTTGGTTTTGCTGTCACATGGTCCTTTTCATACGGCACATTATCGGTTGGTTTTGCTGTCACATGGTCCTTTTCATACGGCACATCATTGGTTGGTTTTGCTGTCACATGGTCCTTTTCATACGGCACATTATCGGTTGGTTTTGCTGTCACATGGTCCTTTTCATACGGCACATTATCGGTTGGTTTTGCTGTCACATGGTCCTTTTCATACGGCACATCATTGGTTGGTTTTGCTGTCACATGGTCCTTTTCATACGGCACATTATCGGTTGGTTTTGCTGTCACATGGTCCTTTTCATACGGCACATCATTGGTTGGTTTTGCTGTCCAGTAGTCAACTTCAGAAGTGCGTTGTCGATGAAATGACTCTCGATTTGGCCTCCAAAAACGCTTTTCTTCTTTGCGAAGCAGCTCTCCCAGACGCTCTAGGCCTGACGGCTTTTGCGCTGAAAATGTTAACAAACACCATGGAAGGAAACCAATGCCACTGTTTCACTGCGTGGTTTCATACATGCAACGTTTTATGCAAACATCCACGAAACGATTCACACCATACCCGCGCGACGTTGTGGGATACCCGGTGGCATTTTGGCGACACCGGTTTGAGGGCTGTGCACATTTACAAGGCAGCCGGTGCAATGAAGCAAAGCTCGCAAAGTTTTTGTTGTTTTTGCGGGCTGCACACCGGTTTGAGGGCTGGACATATCAGTACCCCACACTGTCGTGCGTGCGGGTATGGTACACACACATCGTTTCACGTACGGATTAACGCAGCGTTTCATGTGCGGATTAACGCAGCGTTTAATGTGGGAGTAACGCAGCGTTTCACGTGCAGATTAACGCAGTAGTGTTTCATGTGCGGTTTAACGCAACGTTTCACGTACGGTTTAACGCAGCGTTTAATGTGGGGAGTAACGCAGCGTTTCACGTGCAGATTAACGCAGCGTTTCATGTGCGGATTAACGTAGCGTTTCACGTACGGTTTAACGCAGCGTTTCACGTATAGATTAACGCAGCGCTTCCTCTGCGATCATCTGACTAGTGGGGGTCGGAGGGTGGATTCACAATAAGTCACAATGCAAGTGTTCTCAACTAATCGTAAATTCACGTCCACTGCGTTTTTGTATAATACCGTATTACCTCTATTAAATACGGTATTATTTAACCCCCCCCAAAATTAAACCCCCCCCCCAAAAAATAAACCCCCACCCACTCGACAGGTTTCCAAATAACCCCCCCCAAATAATCCCCCATGGGGGATTATTGGAAACCTGTTTGAAACACATACCCAGCGAATTCAGTGGCTGGTTGCAGTGAAAATGATGAAATTGTGCTACCAAAGGCCCCAAATGGATGAGTTAATGGTAATTTCATTACAAAAGGCTGTTGTAAAAGGAAATTTCTATGTAGAGTAGAAGTTTCTGCGACTTCCTTCCTGCCATGGAAGGTATTTTTGCCATTTTGCCCACCCCTAAAAATGGTTTCCAAATAAACCCCCCCCAAAATAAACTCCCCCCAAAAATAAACCCCCACCCCCAGAAGTCGCTGAAGAAATAAACCCCCATGGGGGTTTATTAGAGGTAATACGGTAACTCACTCGGTCCAAGGAGGTATTCGTCGACATGTTCGGGCACAACGACATCAATCTTTGTTTTCCACTGGTGATTGTCCCGCTGATCTGAAGAAAATAATCAACGCACACCTCAAAAAAGAAAGGACAAAAATGAGACAGACTGAAAAAATAATAAAAAAACGTAAGATTTGTCGCTACGGACGATGCATACCGTAAAGACTTGCACATAAGGTCTCCTTATATAAATTTGAAAATCAAAATTTTTCTCAAAAAAAATGGAATTTTGTGTGACAACCTTATAAGTGAGAGGAGGTCTTATAAAGCGAAGATAAAGAAGTCCGGTCCTTATAAACGGGGTGGGATTTCAGCCAAGTCATAATTTTGAATTTTTTAGTTTCCCGCCGTGTGACACTCCGCCCACTTTTGGGTGGGGGTCTTATAAGTGGGAGGAACCTTATATGCAAGACTTTACGGTAATGCAGTTTTCGCGAATTTCAAGTCCTGGGTCTGAAGACGATGCATTCTCTGGTGCAGCACAGTCTACGCCATGTAAGCACTATTAAGCGGCATTCATGAAGCAGTATTTAGTGACGCATAGCTGTGTTAAAATATAGCTACGCAGTCACTAAATACTACATCATGAATGCCCCTTTAAAAAATATATCGCCATGTCTGCGTGTGCAGTCCTTTGTGACTGTGCAACATTACTGCGCTATTACAGTACACCGCTTTTAGACTAGACGTTGCTCAACACACATGATGCCAATAATGTTACGTTTGTTTTCTTACAAGTGTGCGCACAGTAATACACTCACCGAAACTATCCGTAACGCATTCATTGAACAGCGCCAAAAGATATGCGGTTGCCAAAAGCAGAGCAGATGAGCGAAACATGTTTGAACAAAAATCTGGAAATGTTTGATTTTCAATCGTTTCAGCTGATATATAAGGTGCATGCGCTGTACTTCGGTTCGTTTCAACATTCTTATCTCTGTTTTCTTACTTTGTTTATTTCTGAATCACAGCTTTCCATTTTAGTCGTGAAAGGTGATGGGTGATGGAGCTGCGTACTTTTTTGTGCACTTTCAGCGAATCAAAGTTGTTTACTTTCTCTCACTGGTCTGAGTCTGATATTTCAAAAGTGTGAATTATGCTCAGCAAATTTAGTCATGTTGGACGAACATTGTATTTCTGGTTTCTTATAAATTTATTTTACTTTTTTCCACGCAGACATGTGACGAAGGCGTGTAAGTATGACGAATCCAACTAGTCAGGTTCAGGTAGGTACAAAAGGTTTATCACCGCACAACACCGGCCAAAGATGAGAAAATCATGAGAATTCCAGAGATGATTTCGTGAAAATTCAACGAAATTGAGTCATGGTCAAAAAGAAATACAGAGCATCACCGAATTGTAGCTGCATACTGAAGGCGAGAATAGTCGCAAACATCTGTAATGGCAACTTTACAATGAATTGCAAATATACCTACATCACTGAAAATGAACAACAAAACAGAACAATATAAAACCAACGATAACAACAATCACTGAACAACAGATAAAAAAATCAACAAAAAAATCAAATCACGGGTGCCAATCCAGGTTCAAGACGCGCACCAAGAAGCAGTAGATGTCAGTGAGTTCGTCGATCTACAACGAAAGAACATGTCAAAATCAGTTCTGGTTGCACTGTATGTTCTTCAATCTTTGTCTGTGCTGATTTTCGCAATGCACCCAATTTTTCACTGATTATTCGCATTCCAAGTGTGAATCCCCAAATAAATTTGGCACCACCACACAAGCGGACAACGACGCAGCTCCCACACAGCGTGTCCGCACCCGACCGAGCCCGCTCGATCGGTCAAATTGCGTCCACTACCTTTCGCACCTGTTGGCGATGAACAACAACAACAACAACAACAACAACAACAACAACAACAACAACAACAACAACAACCAGACAAAATCGCAGAAAAGAGAAAACACCGATTATTCCAACCGTTTTCTTCGTCGGTTTCCCGGAGCCGTGACCGGCTCTCACTTCGACGCGACAGAGGAGTGGATTGGTCTGTGTGATTGAGTGCGGTGCGACGACGTGGTACAGCTGTGCCATGTACTTGAGGGTGTGGAGGGGTACCACGCGGTCATCGTGGTCGGCCGTGGTCAACAGCATCGCTGGAAACTGACCGGTCGACGGGTAGCGAAGGTTGTGCAGGGGCGAGTATCTGCAATCGAAGGTCGCTGCACCTTGAATACCGTCGAATATCATCAGCCAATGGTTTTTAATGAAAAAAACACTCCGTGGATTTGTCGGATGGGTCAAGAATGTTGACAAATTCAATATTTTTGCAAGTCAAGTGTAATGCTGGGACGCGATGAGTCCCAATTGAACGCTTCTTGAATGTTTCTCAATTCATTGTGCAGCAATTTTTGTACAAATTTTAAACGTTTTTGATGACATATTATGTGACAACAATCGGTCCTGTTTTCACCAACCAACCAAAAAAAAACCCGAAAACTTGAAATGAAAACCAAACAAACCGCGTAATTAGAAACCAGAAAACGGGACTTATTGCGGTGCAACAACTTGACGTCAAACTAAAAAACCCCACGAGTTCACCGAAATTGGCACAAACTTACTTGTAAATGAATTCAAAATCGGTCGCCTTATCTGGATTGCCGAATTCGGGCAGCCACGCGGCGCCGATTGTGAACTTGTGGAATCGCAGCATGTCTAGGACTCTGAAGAAAAAAACTGGCAATAACAAATGTGAATGGATAACCGGAGAAAGAACAACTGAAGTTATGAAAAAATCAAGTTCGAAAACCATGCATCACCTATCATAGTTAGAAACAAACACACTGGCAGGGTACGCATCCGCTGACTCGCGCACAGCATCAGAACTTCCATGTTCCAGTGTGTTTGTTTTACTAAGAGGCTATTGACCTGCTATTCCCATATTTTCGACAACACAACAGAATAACGCACAGGTGTTTCGTCACCTTCTGGGTTCATACCGTAAATCATTTGGAAAGGGGAAGGGGGTGTTTCACAAATAATTTGAAAAAAAACTTGAAAAAACCACTCGGCCGACCCGACGTCATTGACGACCGCACCAAACAATTCCGGTCGCTGATTGGCGCACGCTGCCACGAGCAGTCCGCCGTTCGAGCCGCCGCGAATCGTCAGTCTGAGCGAACAAGCAAAAGTTTTTTTAACGAGAATCCAGAAGAGACTGAAATTTTCCATTGAGTCCAGTCGTTGTTCGCATATCAATTTGGTGAATATAGATTGAAGAACAAATCAGTCCCAGCGCGATGGTGGTATTCGATTGTTGTTTATCTCATTGCAAGAAAAATGATTGAAAACACGTTTATTCATTGCAAAGTCTACAAGTGACACAAAACCGCAAATAACCTGAAGTGAACACAAAGGCATTCATGAAACATCATTCAATGACGCATAGCTACGCGTTACCAAATACTGCTGCATGAATGCCGCTTGAGATTCAGAAAAAAGACACACAAACTTCGCTGGTGACGTGATTTTGCTGGCGATCAGATATTCGGCGACCGCAATAAAATCGTCGAACACATTCTGCCTCTTTTCGAGCATTCCAGCCTCGTGCCATTTTTCGCCGTACTCACTGGAATAAAAATGATAAACTTTAGAAAAAAGAAGAGCGAAAAATTCCACCGCGAAGCAACCGGCATAAATTTCAAATGAAGATGTTGTGGTCAGCGCATTCCCGTTTGAACCGGATTATATGTTGCTTTTTGGTCAGGAATTTTTTTACATTCTTTTGCATCTCTTTCTAACAAATGATTTCAATGATACCCAGTAATTTTTTTGACAAAGATTTACAATGACTGTACCAGTGCGTTTGCGAGTATGACTGTGGACCTCACGGCTTGTGTGCCACTGTGTTTGCGTGCAACATTGTGCAACCGTCACGGTTCTCAGAGACAGCAACTACTCTAACACAGACAAAAAAAACGATAATATTGAACAAAAATGCAATAAACTTTTCACTGACCTGCCGCCTCTGAGGTTGGCGAGCACAAAAACTCCGCGCAGATTCTGCAGCAACAGACAGCGGGACACCGAGAACGCGGGCAGCAGCGGCACGTTGAACCCGCCGTAGCCGTACAGTAAAGTGGGCAGCCGACCGCTGGTCGTGTCGAGAGTCTACAGGGTGCAAACGTTTTTTACACTTAGAGAATATCCTGGTGTCATCACGGATTTGCTTCAGCAAAAGTCGCACGGCTAGCGATGAAATTATTATTTTTTCATGAATGCAAAAGGAATCACGGCGCTCAACTCGGCGTCGTTGTGCAAATTTTCATAAGAGCATTTTTTAAATGTTTACCAGCTGTGCGTCACTAAGTCTAAATAAAATTTCATGAATGCACGTTGAAGTAATCAAAAGTCCTTGCATGAAGACCATGCACACATATGGGGTTTCCACAAAACCAAACGAGCAGAAAGCAAGGAAAAGCTCAACGAGAGACGAAATAAATGACGAGACGAGGAGAAACAAGACGTGACTTGTTGAAAACCCAACGGCACGAATGAAAGAACCAAAAACTGACCTTATTATGCAGAATGTAGATGGGCACTTTGGTGCCGTCCTTGCTCGGTACGAACTCCTGGCGAACCACGATTTGATCAGCATCGAAATGGTCGACTTTTATGCGTCGTAGTTCCTATGAAATGGACAAATTTAGTGAAGCAAGAAATCGAATGAGTCAACTCTGACGAAAATACTTTTTTTACATTATCGCTTCAAAGAGCACAGGATTGCTTCTTGTGTATATGGATTATGGGCATGCGAATTTGATTTGGTGCCCCTTCAGTTTGAGCAACTGCAATCGCTCAAAAGAAACAAAACGTTCCGTTGCCAGATTCACACAGTTCAAATTGCGCAATTTTTGTGCAATCACAAATTTAAATCCGGCACGGTGATTGGCTGCAATCAAGCTGGTAGAATCAATCAGCGAGCCCAAAAGAAGCCAATATACGAGTTTCAAATGCATACGAAAAACGTCCAAACCTGAGATTCGACATTCGGCAGTTGCTTGAGATCACAGCGATAGATAATGCCCGGGGTTGTGAAGGAGTCAAAGCGGTAGAACATCTGTTACAGAACGAACAATTCGTAAATGACACACAACTCCTTCACTAATTAACTAGTCTGTGAAAATGTTCATAGCATGAGTGCTAGTCAGAGAACTGTGTTTCACATTTCAAGTCGTGTTTTTTTTCTTGAACAAACGCACTGGCAAAAATAGACATAGCACGCGCATTGCATGCGTGTGCCAGTGTGTTTCTTTGTGACACTGTCTGACTGACATGCCGTGTGAGTGGAACAAAAAAAAACTACACAGTCTTCCGCCGAGAACAGGGTTTCCACATGTTTTTGACCTGGCTGAACAGGGTAGGACCAATGAGGTGTGTCCTTCCTGAAGAACTTGAGTAATATCTTTTATTTTGGTCCCGGGTCTCAATGCGCGCATAGATGGGTAAGCAGTCTCATGCACAACGCGGCAATTCAAAATTGGCAAAGGGATCCGAGTCCCCTAAATAAGGCCGGGTCACTTAGGCTGTTCTGAATTGCCACATAAAGATTGAAACTTTCCTTTCACGTCCACAACCGCATTGAGTCGCAGGTCATAAAGAAAAGATAGCACAACTGACCGCCGACCACCCCCACCTCGCTCAGTTCCTTGCGGCCCCAGAATTGACCGACGCATCCGATGCCAATCGTGATCTGCTGCAATCGTTGGCCGGCGCGATCACAGATGAACAGCTCATTCTTGACGTCTCTCATGTAGGCGGTCACGAGTTTATTGTGGTCGACCACGTCGACCCAGTCGAGTTTCGCGGTGCTCTCTTCAGCGATTACGGTAAGCCAGTCGGTCTGAGGAAAAAACCGTTTTTTTTTGTCAGCAGCAGCACGCAACAACCCGCTGTGTAGCTTTATACTTGAAACTGAAAAGTTATATAAAATATAAATTGAATATAGTGGTTTCCACTCGTGGCTACTAGGGTTGAAAATGGCAAACGTTTTTTTCTTGAAAGAAAAACGGCAAACAACTGGTAAACACACTTCTGACCTCATTTGGCCTGTCTAACGTCATTTTCATCAGCTTGAACATTGGCGCATCGTTGTTCGACATTATGTAGAACTCGTTTCCAGTGTTGTCGATGTACTGAATTGTATTGGAAAAAATGAAATTCACAAATTTAGATTGAAATTAGATACGGAAACCGGATTCGTGAGCAGAAAACGCAAACAAAAACAACAACAAAACTAAGCCGCTTGCAGTCTGAAAAGCCTGTCAAACTCACAGACCTCATATTTTGCGTGAAAATCCGAGATTATTGGTGTTAGTTTTGGTTTTTCTGAAAGAACAAAAAACAAGTCTCAACAACCATTAACTTTTCATTTGGCACAAAAACAACGAGAAAGTTTGCGATACCAATCAAGAAAGCCACTTCGACACAATATTCCAAATTCTTTACCAGGAATCGTGCCGTTGAACGGCGCCAATTCGAGCACAAACAGAAGATTGTGCGGGTCGCAGCCCTTCGAGACGTCCACCACCAGATAGTCGCCGTCGTTCGATACGAACGCGTGACTGAAATGGGGCCATGAAAATGGCTAAACAAAATTGGGTAATAAATGTGCCCAAATTTGGTTCGCTGGGCAACAGACCCGTGCGAGCGGGTGGCGGTGTGGTGTACCACGGAACGATCGGAGCATATCGAGGCTCGTCTTTCACCCGCCCAAAAAAAAACTTGCAAAAAAACCGTTCTTTTTTAAAAAAACGAAAATCATGGGCCAAAAAAATCAACTTCTGAACCAAAAAACCGACATCATGTAATCGGGCTCGTCCGCAAACTCTGCCACGAGCACATCGTCCGTCTGCGCGGTGCCCATCCGATGGTAGAACAACGTGTGATGGGCGTCCTTCTCCGTCGCTGTGCCGTCGTGCGCTCGCTGCTTGCGCGGGTAACGCTGCAACACACCGAAATTGGAAACGTCCACACAGTTGTGGTTGTCCGGTGAAAAAATGGTTCGGCTTGTTTGTTGCTGTTGTGCATTGCCGCCGGCAAACGTGCTGTTTGTTGTGCCAATTTAGCGTCAGCCAAGCTGCACGCTTTGCGTCGCGACATGTTCGTTTCTTCTACATCCAAGACGCGAAAACTTGCTGCTTGCGCTCCGACCTGCTGGTGCACTACACTGCAGCCCAGTTGGTGCAACGCCACAGTCAGTCATTCTGTCCAACAATCAGTGCAAACCAGACTCTCGTGGTTGACGACGAAGCGGCCGACTCGAAATGGAGCGCTCTACCGCAAACAAACAGTGACTGAGGGGAGGAACGCGTGTGAGACAATACACTCTGTGGTACACCTGAACCCTCCAGGGCTTTGGTCGAGTCCAGACAAACGGAAAGTTAAAAAAAAACATAAAATAAAAAAGCACCGAGTAGAAAACGCCGCGATTATCGTGCGTCCAGGAAACACCGGTGAACTTCAGTTGCTTCAGCTCGTCCGCAATCGGCTCGCCAGATGGAACGCTCATGAACTGAAAGAAGAAAAATACGATCAGAAAGCTGAGAAAACTTGAAGATGGCGTGACAAACCAAAAAAAATAAGATAACGATCTTGAATATGAGAACAACAAGAGCTGACAAGATGTTTTTTTGTGTTTAAACGACCAACAAAATGCCGCCAGTCATCCAAACATCAGTAGCGCACAGCAGGAATACAGGACAGAGCGGTAGTGTTGGGCTGTACCCCCACACGGCGGAGTGAGCTATGGTAAAGCGCCATTCATGGAGGTTGAAGCGCGCTGAAGCGCGCTGACGCGCTTCACTTTGCTACACATTCACGAAGCAAAAAAAACAGCGCGCTTCAGCGTGCGTCAGCGCGCTTCAGTTTTGGAGCACATGCGCATTCACGGACGCGCGCGCTGAAGCGCGCTGACCAGCTTCATCATGAATGAAGAAATGAAGCTGCGTCAGCCGCTGCGGCTTTTTAGGTTTTTTGCCCATTCACGAACGCGCGCGCTGAAGCGCGCTGACGCGCGCTGAAGTGCGCTATCATGAATGATGAAATGAAGCTGCGTCAGCCGCTGCGGCATTTGATGTCCGGACATCAAATTTGTGTGTGCAAAATCGCTGATTGTTGCTGTCAGTGACAATTAGGGGTGGTAAAAAACGGTTTTTTTCAAATCCATGTGTATAAAACGGTTTTTTATACCGCGTCCGGTTCTTTATACCCGGTTTTTTTACCGACCCAGTATCTGAAGAATCCTGTGATTGCGACAATTTCTGGTACTCTGATTTTACGCAAACCGCTGAATAATGAGTAAACGACCACAATTCTAGCCAGAAACTGTATGTGTTTCAATGGAAACGTATTCCAATCTTGATTTTATTTGAATCGGTGGCGCTTAGAGAGAATGCAGCATCAGAAAAATTATCAGATGCGAGTTTAAAACAAAAAAAGCTAACGCAAAACAGATTGACATGTGCAACAGCAAGGAATGTGATACATGCAAATCAATTGAACTGTCATGATCGAGAGATATGTAACTGCACAACAATTTTACCGCATTTCTAAACACAAAAGATCACCGAAATCACGAACCCGCACAGACGAAAGAAGTGAACCAAGAACAAAATTGAAAGAGCAAAAAAATCAGATGGAGATTCGGGTCACTATCACCAGTAAAACAGCACGAAGACATCACCAATAGGGTTGGCAAAATACCGTTTTTTACAAATCGTGGTAAAAAAAACCTGTATTTTTACCGGTAAAATTACGGTAATTTTACCGGAAAAAAACGAAAGGCAAAAAGTTGTAAACACCCACATATTTTTCGCAGCCGACTTTAAACTTGAACCGGGTTTTGTGAAAACAACTTTCAGAATGCTTTGTTCAAAATATCGTGCACCAACAAAGAAAATAAATTATGTTTGGGCTTGAAAACCCAAAAGGTCAGCAATAAATCGAACATTACCTTTTGCTTATCGTTTATATTCCACCAATTACACAGGAAAAAACCACAGCTTTTTCACTGGACAGTCTTTGGTCACAATAGACGAACACAATTTGCTGCAATAACGCAATTAAACCGAATTTAGAGTCAGATCAAAAAGAAAACAAATCAGTAACTGTGGAAGAAAGACAATTTTGAGCGACATTTGGAATTTTTGAAGTTTTCAGCTCAGCTTGGCAGCTCCAGCCGATTCTTGCACCTCGCTTAACAGTTCTTTTAAAACATCAGTGTCAACTTCGTCATCATATTTTTCTTGGTCGCAGATTTTCTCATTTTCTCATCAAAAATGATATAAAAACTCAGAGTCCGAAATTGAAAAAAACCGGAAAAATATGAAAAAAACCGGAAAAATACAGAAATGGTCTTTTTCCCGTTTTTTTCAAGGCACCAATTTTTGCCCTGGTAAAAAACGCGTATAAATACGTGTTTTTTTACCGGTAAAAAAACCGGTATTTTTACCATGCCAACCCTAATCACCAACAAAACTTTCAGCACTTTCCGAGTTCAAAGACACAAAATTTCACGAAATTTGACTGAATAAATATCGCGGCGTTTCTCGTTTATTGTTGAAAATTTAACCGAATTCTGAAAAATAACCAAATCTTTGCTGTATTAGTTTCTTCACTTTGTCAACAAAAGAACTAGCATAAAAAGCGCAAGCGGCAGATTTAAAGCGGAAAAAGCGTGAAGCTGTTAAACTACGAAACACAACATTGCCATGTAGACCAAACTTGAACAGATAAACAAAGAACAAAGCTGGAAAATAAAGCGAACGCCGACCAGAGCCAGCCCATTGGCTTGGCGGTCGACCGAGATGGGACATGCAAGGAGAGGCACGGGTCTCAGGGTGCTTTATTTATACCAAGAGCGTGAATTGTGTTCTCCAGAACATCAAGTTATGAAGTGGCGAAAATGAAAATTGAAATGGATGTGCGGAATACAGTGCATTTTGAGTGATTTCAAAAATTGAAATTTGGGTCCTTCGGCGGTATAAAAAACCGGAAAAAAACCAAAATTTACGCGGTAAAATATCGGTAATTTATTTTGGCCATTTTTTGGCGCCGGTATAAAAAACCGTTTTTTATACCGTTTTTTATACCGAAAAAAACCGTTTTTTATACCGACCCACCCCTAGTGACAATCTTTCACAAATGTTGCAAGACTTTTTTGTTAAATCATTTAGTACTTTTCTGACAGATTCTGAACAGTATTGTATAGCGTAATTAGTCTCAAAATAAGTGAGAATACGAATACTCAACAAAGCAGAAAAGTAGTGCAAGAAATTTATGTGAAATTTATGTGAACTGTACCCGTGCGACGGTGTGGGGTACTGATTTGCGCAGCCCTTAAAACCGGTGTGCAGCCCGCAAGAACAAGCTTTGCTAGCTTTGCTTCATTACACCGGCTGCCTTGCAAACTGCAAAAAGGGCCAAATTCATTCAGAATGCTTTTTTGTACTTGGGTTGGCTTGTGGCCACGCATAAATGCGTAAAAACGATGTTATACGGTTTGGCGTGAAACCTTTTTCCTTTTTTAGCGTTGCCACGGTGTAGAGCATTGCAAAAAAATTTCATCAACGGCAGCACATGATTAGTGAATGTTGCACAAATCAAAAGATCAAAACATTCACTGAAACGGCAAAAACAACGAATCGAAGCGGTATAAGTGTGTACTAAACAGCACGTACGGAGACAACACAGACAACAGCACAAAACGATAAAACTGAACGACATTTAATGAACAAACACCTAGAGAGCTTCCCGCCTGTCAACTACTATAGTGCAGTGGTAACATGTTGTGACTGTCAGCACAGAGGCCAAAGTTCGAAACCCGTCTTAGCCCAGTTGTTTTTATCGTTTTTATCTGTTGGTTTCTTTCACAAACGCAGCACAATAAAACTTACTGTATTCCTCAATTAATTTAATTTTACCACAATTAAATTCATTCCCTTTTTGGTCTGCATCTATCACAATTGAAAGCGCAGAAATTATGCAAATACGTTTCATTTTTCAGACAAGCCGCTGCGGCATTTGGGGTCCGGACATCAAAAGCCGCAGCGGCTGACGCAGCTTCATTTCTTCATTCATGATGAAGCTGGTCAGCGCGCTTCAGCGCGCTTCAGCGCGCGCGTTCGTGAATGGACAAAAAACCTAAAAAGCCGCAGCGGCTGACGCAGCTTCACTTCAGGCCGCTTCATCATTCATGATGAAGCGCTTCAGCGCGCTTCAGCGCGCGCGTTCGTGAATGGGCAAAAAACCTAAAAAGCCGCAGCGGCTGACGCAGCTTCATTTCTTCATTCATGATGAAGCTGGTCAGCGCGCGTCAGCGCGCTTCAGCGCGCGCTTGCATGAATGGGCCTTAAATCGTCAATTCCCACAGAATTCGACCGAATATTTCCGAACCTTTCAGTTTGCGACATCAGTAAGGGGGCGTGCACCAAGCTTAAAAACGCCTCTCACGTCTCCAACTACTGGACGATAGGAAAATGCGACGAAAAACACAAGCACACACGGTTTCCGGGTTAGCCCTGGCTAAAAAATCGCCTGAAATCCCTAACAACAACAACAACAGCACACTCAACACTCACTTTCACCGTGATCCAATCAGATCCCTTTTCCGAGATTCCGTAGGCGAATATCGATCCGTCCTCAGTGAACGACTTTATTCGAACGTGCGTCGTCCCGTCCTCTGACAGTTGATTTGGGTCCAAAAACACTCGGCCCGCATCCCGGGGCGTTTCCGCGATGTAAAAGACGCTGGAATTGTTGGGACAATTTTTTGGTCAAGCGACTCCTGATCGGTTGAATGTACACGTGTTTATTATTAAAATTTTTTTCTGGTTCTGCGACTCAATGCACGTATGCGGTTTCATGACTGACTTGGCTCGGCTTGACGCGGCAATTCAAAGCTGCAAACCAAAGTGACGCTAGCCTCTCAGTCTCTTTTGTAAATGCAAAATAAAAACTGTCTTTTTTACGCCCAGAAAATTTTCTCACACTAGAAAAACCGGTTTATATGCCCAAGTTGACTGGACAAGTCAATCGTGCGCGATATGAACATGAATGAAGAATTGATTTCATTCATTCTCTCAGTGACTTGCGTGCGAATGAACAGAATACAAACAAGTTCGACTGATTTTCCATTCTACCTTTGATTCTGCAGCCCGGAATTGTAGCTGTAGAAATAGTAGTCGCCGTGCTTCGACGGGCAACTGTATTTCTCGTGATCCCACAGTTTCGTTAGCCTGAAAATTTGAATATTTATTCATTGGAGTGAAAACTATCAACAATTTACGCACAATTTTTGAAATCTAAATCTATGAGCACGTTGATTGGTCGGGTGCGTAACCGAAGTGCGAGTCGAAAGACCGTGGACTGTTTGTTTCACGAATTGGTATCACCCCAAGGTTGCGTATTCCGCATCAAAACCTGCGCCTTTCCTCATAGTCAACATTTGCGACAACACTAAAATTATCACGCTTTACCACAGCGAACTGCAAACCGAGAAGTGCCCTAAGCACAGAGCGGGGCTTACAGACTGCCCCGCTAACGTGGGAAGGGTAGCGTTTCAACGGGACTGTGAGCCGTCTGTTCCTTTAAATTTGGTGACTTCGGGTTTTCCGAACTCGCTGGGCAGCGTGCTCCAAATAAAGTATAAAACTTGTGCATATGCCTGACACTTACCATGTGTCGAATAAAATCAACCAATCAATAAAAAAACCCGTGAAACTTAGCCAAGACAAACAAGACGTACCTTTCATTCACCTGTTCCCTGACTTCGCACGCGTCAAAGAACGGCCTCGAGATGTCGTTCAGCTTTGTCACAAACTCTTTCGTCTCCTCACCATCGGGGTCTTCCAGCCATCGATAAGGATCAGCGACCTGCGCAGTAAACGATTTACAGTTTTCTAGAAAACTGTAAAAAACAAGCCCGTTGTTGTGCATTCTCGCATTTGAATCAGGCATGTTGTTGATTGGTTGCATCGAGCTGGTCGTTGGTTCGACCAATCAGTGAGCGCAACTCGAAAGCAGCCAATCAGCTGAATGCCAACCAGTGCACAGTACAACCGAATTCGGTGTGTCAATTGGAACAATTTTCACTCGCCGAAAATTAAAAAAACCAACAAATGGTGACCAACACATGCAAATCACGTGTCACCACCACCGCGGCCGTGCGGCAAAACTTCCAGTTAAAAAAACGTTACCTTTGTGCCAGAATACTCCTCCACGATCGTTTCATCCCGCCGCGCGAGCGGATACTTTGCGGCATCGATCGAAACGGCCATTTTATTTGGCGGATAATCAGAATTCACGAGACACCGGTGATTTCGGTCGGTTGGAACGGAGCGATCTGGCGTCGTTGCGTAATAACAATGCCGCGGCGGGTTCCACGGAAATGCGGTGAACAGCAATGATTCGCTGCTGAATTCGAAACTCGCCAATCGACGGGCCGCTCGCAATTGGAGACTCGTTGACAGTGAACAGAACAGCAGAATACTGCGCACACCGAACAACGGTTGATGGAAGCGAGAAGCCAGAACGCGAAACAGATTTCTTTTCGTTGCGAATTTTGATTAGAGTCTGAAACATTTACAGTGCGTTTGCTCAAACCTGTCAGGTTTTTCTCTCGCGAAACACAGAGCACGAGAAATTTCAACGAATGAAGAGGGGAACAGATTTGGTTGGAATCAAAAAAAATATATATTCGTAGCGAAATATGTCGTTCCTTTCAACTGAATTCTGCACACGCTCTGTATTCATTTTGAAAAAGATGACAGGTTTGAAGAAACACATTTTACATGCTGCAGGTGCATGACAAAAGCCTTTCTTTAATTATCTGAATAAGCAGTCAACAGGAGCATGTAGTCATGCTACAAATACCGTATTACCCCCAATAAACCCCCATGGGGGATTAATACGTCAGCGACTTTTAGGGGTGGGGGTTTATTGGTGGGGGGGGGGGGATTATTGGTGGGGTTTATTATACAAAAATTTCTAGGGGTGGGGTTTTGTTGAAAAATGGCAAAAATACCTTGCATGGCAGGCAAGAAAGTTGCAGAAACTTCTACTTTTCACAGAGATTTCCTTTTGTAACAGCCTTTTGTAATGAAATTACCATTAACTCATCCATTTGGGGCCTTTGGTAGCACAATTTCACCAATGTCACTGCATTCAGCCACTGAATTCGCTGGGTATGTGTTTCAAACAGGTTTCCAATTAACCCCCATGGGGGATTATTTGTGGGGGGGGGGGGATTATTTGGAAACTGGTCGGGGGGGTGGGGGTTTATTGGTGGGGGGGGGGGGGATTAATGGTGGGGGGGTTTAATGGGGGTAATACGGTATGCCAGTGATCTGATTTGGTGACTGTGAAATCGTGGTCTGAAACAAATTAACAAAAAAAACACATTGAAGTAAAAGTAATCTTAGAGAATGCTGTTTCTCATGCGTACAGCTCATCAGAATTCACTAACCACTGGTTTGTTGCAACCAGAAAACCATCCCATCTTTGCAAAATAATTTCAAATTTTATTCGATCGTTTGGCTTTCAGCTTGTCGCTCTTCCTGCCATAACAGCAGGTGACATGACAACTGGTAACTGAGAAATGACCAATGAACCAGGACAGGAACAGGAATTTATTGTGCTACAGTCCATCTGGAAAATATATGCAACATGACGCAAACATGACACCATGACCAACCAATCAGCGCTGAGAACACCTCATGATTAACCAATCAGCGCTGTGAGTTGCTATGACCAACCAATCAGGTAGTTGCATATATTAGCGAGATTGACTGTAGATCAATAAAACATTTTGAACCAACAAACTAATGTCGTAAAAATATTTCAAAACCAGTGCTCAATAAAAAAATTAAATCAAGTCCATGACAAAACTTTTTTTCATATATGCATTCTGTTTGGCTAAACGTCGTCATTTCCGCAAGTTATCACATTTGTTTGCTGAAATTAGCGATGTCAAAAGAAAAAAAGGAACAGCACAACAAAACCTAAAGCTCACAACACAAAACAATGGGAAAATTGGAATTTAGAACGGATGGCTCCAGGAAAAAATAGAATATGCAAACTAAACATAATTAAATAAAATCATACATACCGGTTTGAACGATTGAAAGGCAAAAAAAATAAAAAAAATTATTGTTACTCATGGTATGCTGAAATGGTATCAGTTGTAATGGGAGGGATGAAAATTGCAAGTTTCCAAAACAAAACAAAAAAATAATACCAAAACAAGTAAAGAATGTAATGCTATTTTGTTCGTAAAATGCCAAAAAACCACAAACAGGGCACAACATAAAAAAGCGAAAGTTCCGAAGGCGATTTGACTGTTGAGTATCATCGTATTCAATAGGACAAAAATTTGGAACAGAAAAGCAATAAAAATAATAAATAAAACTACCAAAAACACGATTTTCTCAAGTCTGAATGTATCCTAAAACACACTCACATAAAGCACTTTTTTACAGAAAGTCGATCGAAGATTTGAAAAAAATGACCGTAGAGCACAAAACTGTGGATAATTACAAACCGCTGGGCAAATGGTGTAACTGTTTTGTGCCAAATTTCGGTCTTGAAGCGATCGCAAAACACACATTCCTGATAGTCAAGAAAACTAACAACTCCTTTTCTCCTGTTCGTGATTCCTCATATTAAATTCTTTACTTTTTAATAAAAGTTGTGTTAAAAGATTGTTTTACGCGAAAAAAAACTATACCGGACACTCCATTTGCCCAGGTTTTTTTTCGCAAGTCTAACATTCGCGTTGCAGATCGGTGTTCAAGCGATATAGTGATTCAACTACCCATAATAACACAGACATTTGAAATTCGCGACTGCTAAAACCAATTGAACACATAATGTACGAAACGCAGTTCACACAAACAAAACCACAAAAAACGGTTAAAACGCTAAATTCTGTCATAAATCGGAACGACTTTGCGTCGCTTCATTCGTCATACCATCACGATTAGTGTCAGCAACTCCCGTTCCCGCTCGCGTACCCGTTTCCGATGCCCGCAATTTATTTCGCAATCTGCCCGTGAACTCTAGCGTGTCTCTCGCCGCTAGTAATGAACGTCGCAGCTGTTTCAATTCGTAATCGATTCTATTCAGTGAATTCATTGTTTCGTCCAAGAGAGCAAGCGAGGCATGCTGGCGACTAAGACGAATGACGTCTTCCGGGTGGAGTTTCGATCTGGAATGGCAAACATCACTTTTTTTAAAACGGCTGGTGATTCAGTACTTCTTGCTTGAAGTCCTCGTGTAAAAACCGTGCGATATTTAACGCAATGTGCCTTTTCGAAATGCAACACAGGTACGAACAAACACACTAGTAGTAGAAACATGCCATGTGCCAATTGTCAGGCCAGCGCATTGTGATAGTGAACATGGTAAACACGTGAAAATGGAAACTTCAGGTCCATAAAACTTTACCAAAAACAAGTAAAAAAACCATAAAACCAACTTTTCCAACAGAAATAGCAACTCGTCGTAGTTCAGTGACCGACCCGTGCAAGGTGCCTCAGTGCCCCTTTGCAGCGATCCACTGTTGGTCCACACTTTCACCAATAGCATCGTGTTTAGCAACACCATGAGCGACATGCTGAAGGAAAAAACGCATTCTTGAAAATCGAACTAAACTAGAACAGAACAGAAATTCCAGAACCGACAGGCGGGTCCTATCTATGTAGGTGGCATATCGGTATTTTGATTGGTCGGTAACAAAATACTCACAAAATTAAAAAAAAACTCACAATACAGCTAACGCTTTCGGCATCCATCCATGGCGTTGCGCAATTAACGCTCGCGTCTCAACGTCTGAAACAATTTTTTTTAATTAAGAAAGGACTCCTGGTAGAATGCGACCTCTGAATGGACAGAAACAACGATCACACTCAGAACCAGAGCGGGACTGTCCCACTACGTGGCAAGCATTGTCACTGTTGGCTTTTGGATTTACACGTGATTTTAATAAAACGCCCCTCCATTCCCCAACTTCGTTGCTTGCAAAATCAATGAGTTGGAGGGGGGCGGGGGGAGACTTCATTCAAATGATCAAATACAAAACAAAAAACCCCAATCCACTACTCCACCAACCAATCGAGCCCGCCGAGCTGGTCGTCCGCGGGTGCCCACCGACGGACGTCGTGGTTGCCCGCCTCTCCAGCGCGTCTGCGGTCAACACGGACGCAGCTGGCAGCGCACCGCCACCAGAGTCGCCGGCAATAGTCGCGGTGACCACTTTTTCCGGATCGACGATCGACGTCGACGGAATCAGAATGGCGTCCGCCGACGCAAGGACGCCGCCCGCTGGAATGGGCGCTGTCCGCGATTCAGCGGTGCACGTCGTTGGAACGGCGACCTCGTGCGATGCGGCGGTGGGCGTCAGGCCGAGGCGGTCGCACTCGCGCTGCAGCGCTGCGTTCATCGATCGAAAGAAACTGTCCAAACCGGACATTGTTGGTCGTTCCACGAGGCCTGAAATTCATTTTTTTTTCAAATTTCCAGTTTTTCGGATGGTTTTTTGGTATTTGAGTTTTTTTCTGATGCTCAGTATTATTCAAGCACTCAAGTTATAATAAGCGGCAATGTTGCAGTCGCACACACACACGCACGCAGCGCGTGTGTGCTTAGTTATGTGTGCCTGTGTGTTTGTTTGTGAATGCGCAACAGTCCACCTATGCTACAGTGCACGGTCTTCAGAAACAAAAAAAAACCCGGCGCGCAAATTGCACCTGGAAAGTCGACTTATCGAATGACTTTTTAGAAGTAAATAAAGTTGAGCTTTTTAGACATGATGATGATGATGAACAAATTTAATAAATAAAACAGTCTCAAAACACGTGCAAGGAAAATTTGAACAAACATGTCTGACATAACACGACAGACGAGCTCACGAAGAGTACTCTATCTAACTTTTTTCCGCAATAGCAAAAACAAGCTCTTTCAATCTCTCCTCGTGTTGTCCAGCTGCAGCAACCATTGATACTGAATGGAAAAGCGCATTTATTTTTATCGATTTTCATGCTGCACACAACCACACATAACGCATTTCGTGTCTGTGTGTGTGTGTAAGTGTGAGTGAGTCGACGTGTTCAAAGGAAGAAGACCGTTACCGCCCTGCAAATAAAAGTAATAGTGCATTGTTGTGTTCTCACTCTGCTGAGGTCTATCTGCGTTTTGTTGCCATTTGGTTTCGCTTTTGAATTTTGACGATTATGTTATCCGATACAGAAAAACGAGTTGGTTTTGATTGACTCGGTGTGATATGGCTGCATTAAAACATGACGTGTTAACTAATGGTCCATGGCGTCAGCTGAGCGACAAACTGAGCGGTTATAGAAGCAACATAATGAACTGTTTTTGCAAGAAACCAATTACACCAACATACAAATAGCAAATCAACATCATATACACTCAGCTGATTGGCTGTTTTTGGATTGAGCTTACTGGATTAGTCCTGCCCAGATCTATGCGGCCAACTAGCATGCAAGATTCCAGAATCAGAATGCATGAACTGCATGCTTCAGAATTTGATTGAAATTAATTATTTTCAGTGTGGTTTTTAACTTTTTGGTTAGTCAGCAACTAGAATATCGTCACTGTCTGCC
Source organism: Theristus sp. LFF4_11 (assembly GCA_030248135.1). NCBI lineage: Eukaryota > Metazoa > Nematoda > Chromadorea > Monhysterida > Xyalidae > Theristus > Theristus sp. LFF4_11. The sequence continues at coordinate 67,384 of JASANC010004083.1, forward strand.
CACTCGCCGTCTCGTCACTCGTACACGACACAGACACCAGAAAAAAACAGCAACTAAAGACCCAAAAATCCAGGAAAAAACACTTTCCCGTGGATGCAAATGTCGTTTCCTTCCCCCCTCCACAACAACCCCAACCACCAAATCTCATCCACAAACCCCTCAATTCCAACACACCCGCACCGTCTCACCTCTGATGATGCCCCAGACGCTCTTCTTGAACGCCACACTGCCGTGCACCATCAGACGACACGAGCGCTCGCCGAGTCGCCGCACGCAGTAGGACGTGCGCACGACGAAACTGTCCGCGTACGGTACACCGGCGTTGCGGCATTCCGAGTGTACCGCGTACGCGCCACCCGCCGTCAGCTCGGTGAGTACCTGCGTGATGAGTGCGGTGTGTGCTGGGGGGGGGGGGATCACGGACAGTTGGAGAGCGGGAATATTGAGGGGCATTTCGCAGTTGGGAGTATTGGACAATCGAGGCGACCAATACACAAGGAGAGCTGAATGCTTGTGTGAAGGTGTCTCGAATGAGGTTTCATTCGGTTTCAGTCAACGTCTGCGTGGCAAAAGCAAAAGTAATTACATCACAAATACGTGACACCTCAGTGCAATGATACCTAAACTTTCGGATTTAGTTGTCACGAAACAGCAATAAGTTTAAGGCGGACGCACCAAATATCCGAGTTTTGGGCGTTTTAAAGCCATAAAGAAATGTACAAAAGCCTGGAAAAAAGTCCCATCAAAAACGGCTGGTACGCTGGCTGTGATCCAGTCATGTAAATTACAACCGTGTCACCCTCGTGGCCTGGTGGTAGTGCGTTCGACTACAGTCTGTGCGCTCGGGGGATCGAGCTCCGCCGAGGGGTGTATAGGCACTTAATGACAGAGAAAACTCGATGGGCGCCCTACTCAACGGCGTTTTATACGCTTCTCTCGGTTAGCACTGGCTAAAAACATCGCCTAAAAATCCCAACAACAACAACCCCACCGCTGCCACCTGTGTCTCGGTGCAATGCGAGCACTTCGGTCCGACCGGCTGCGACAGCGCCATGTCATATTTGTACACACGCGTTTTCGACGCCGACCGTACGCCCGGCTGAGTGGCGTCATTCGGCGTCACCGGTCGCCAGTTGCCGATCTCCAGCTGCGTACAGCGACAGGAGGCGACGAATTGGCGGAAGAACTGGTTGTCCGTGAATAGCAAGGCGAACAGTTGATCGATCGTCAGCGGATAGGTGGCGTCCAGTAGACAGGTGCCCGTGTGGCCGTCCGTGCACGCGCACGCCTCAGGGTCGTAGGCGGCTGAATTGGGCGAATATTTGGGTGGTTTTTCGTTTTACCCCGGGTAAAAATAAGATTTTGTTAAAGAGAGCCTGACTTGCACTCTACCATAATGAGCGGTCTGTTTATACTTGAGACAGGTACTATTCACCTCCAAAAACTCCGCAAAAAACTCCAAAACTGCCCGCAAAACTCCGTCAAGTAAAAAAACCGATCCCCACTCACCAAGATCAGGCGGCGGCAACACGGCCGTGCCCGCATCGGTCGCACTCAGCAGTTCCGTGTCCGACATCGCGTCTTCGTCGCTCGAAATCGACGCCCGCTCTCCAATGACCAGTCCGGGTCCATCGATCGGTGAGCCCAATTCCAGGCGTTTCCCGTTTTTACCCCGGCCCGATGGCTCCGGGACAACCGGATTATCCTGAGACGCCACCACCGGAGCGGACGCGATCGACTTCAGTGTCGTCGTGGTTGCCCGCTCTTTCGAAACCGGCTGCGGGGGCGGCGGCGGCGGGGCGGCCCGTTTTCGCGACGGGCTCTGCGGAGCGGGCTGGTTGGAAACGGTGGTGTCCGTTAGGGGTACGACGGGAACGGGTACGCTCGACTGTAGTTCCCGGCCCGTACTGCTGTTGTTGCTCGACGTCGTCGCCGAATGGCCACCGGCGGCGCTCGTTTTGTTTCGGTCGAATTCCAGATTCTGCAGCGTCTCCAATTTCGCGTCGTCGATTCGCAGCTCCAGTCCGCCGTCGCGTTCGGCGGGTTGCGTTGCTTTCGGCGGTTCGTTCTCGTTGTTGCGATCGTTTTGAGACGGGGCAGAGGTGGTGTTGATGTTGTTGATGTTGTTGTAGACGTAGTTGCGGTCCAGCGTAGCACGAGGCGTTGGCCCGTCCTCGTCGTCGTCGAGACTCGTCTGGTTCTGGAAATTTAACAAGTTTTTTTCATCTGATTTCGGGAATTCTTTTTTTTCATGTTTCACGTCGTGATGTTTTTCTCATAAACTGGCCTTGTATTGTTTCTTGTTGAATGTCACCACGGGAACATGTAGCTGAAATGTCTCAGAAATGTGCGTGGGTCTAATGGAAAAGATAGTAAAATTCGAAGCAGTTGCGGAAATCGCTATAGAATGTACGAAAAGCGTTACTTTCCCGACCAAGCCGATCAAAGTAATGTTGCTCAAAAATTGCGAAATCTGTTTTTCCGTTTTTGTCGGAAAACCGCACACTTTTCTTGACACGGTTTTCGAATGTTGCACCGCCGCAAGCACAAACGCACTGGCCGGCAGTTCAGCGAACGCACCTGTGCTAGTGTGTTTGTCGGAGATATGCGCACATCGCACATAAACCACGTGCAATGTAATAAAGTGAACGGCTTTCAGACAAAAAAAAAACTTGCTCTTCTACAATCTGCGACAAAAAACAAAATTCCAGCAAAGGTCTGCACATTTTCGAGCAGTGCATGCTGGTCGGGCCCATCAGAGTCATCATCCGATAAAACGTCCGAATCGTCGTCTTCCTCGTTCTCCAATCCGTCCGACAGATCCGCTTCGTCGTAGCCGTGCTGCGCCCACGTCCACATCTCCGCCACCGGTACCGTCTGTGTGCGTGAATGGAGATTGAGATTGTTAAAATATACTAGTTATGAATAAAAAAGCCGTTGTTATTCTGCGGTCAGAAACGAAATCTCGCACGTCATAATGGTAAAGTCCTAGTCTGAAGACCGTCGGTTATAAACGCAGTGATATGTTGCACAGAGTGACAACCAAAAGCACAGGCTGACAAGCGCGCACGATGCTGCAACCGTGTGTTTGTTTGTCACTGGGCCACGCCCACATCACTGTGTCTCAATCAACCGAATGCATCATCTTCAGGCAAGGACTTCACGACCAATCAGGCAGCAGCAGATGTTTTTGTGACCACTCGAGTTGGTAATGTTTATGTGGCAGGTGATGAACCCAAAGCTTTTCGCAGTCCAAGTCCAAGTACAAGCAAATCACTCAAGCCAAAAACCGGGGTGCGTTTGGAATTTTTTTAAACCACGGTGCCTCCTGCAACGAAACAACCAATCAGCACATCGCTTTCGCAACACAGAGAGCCAATCAAGTGGCGCAACATTAAGGATAGAAATGCACAACCGTCAATGATTTCGCGAAGAAGCCGATATTGTTAGTGGTGAGCATGCTAAATGAGTTTGATCGCCGATTCCTATCCGGCCCGTTGGTTTTCGGCATCGTTATTATTCGCACCGCGGAGAATGTTGACATTAACGAAGTTTCAGAGACAATCATCTCACAACAATCACACACTTCCACAATCTAGTAGAGATGGATGACTTTTTTAACTCGCCTGCCAATTCAATGGACGGGGAGTACTGTATCCATCAATCAAGTTTAGGTCTTGTCTTGACACGATCCTACTTAACTGCACACTCTTGAGTTCCGTCAGAAATCAGCGCAAGAAACCGTCTTCGTTGACAATCTTTACAAGCGTTTCACGGCAGTTTTGGTAGGATCGGATCGAGACCCGATATAATGATGCACAATCTCCACCACCTCAACGGGAACGAAAAAATTTGAAAAACGTTTACGACTCTTCCAATTCGATCACAACAACAACAAACAGTCAGCAGAAATCGCATTTCGAAAAGCGAGCCCAGACAGACTGGCTGGCAGTCCAGAGAGAACACAACAACCAACAATGTGTTTCCCAATAACCCAGCATCCGTTTTTGCTGAAAATATCACGACTTTTTCGCTGATATTGCTATTGTTTTCCCCCGAAACTTTTTGATAATAAGTCAAATAAGATAAGTCAAAGTGTTAATGAAAACCGGCTCAAACTCGTTGGCGGCGAAAAACAACCCAGATTTTTTTCTATCTTGATGACAGAAACTCCATCGCACAATAATGACATCACACAAGACATCAAAACAAAATCGTTATCAGTGAAAAGTGTTTAGTCAGTAACTTTTGAACATTTGTAAGTTACATTTTCAACGTCAACATTCTGATTGGTTGCACAGAGTGACAAAGACGACCAGAGCACCAGACAGCATGACAGTGTACAAATTCAATTTTTTTTCGCACAGCTAAATCTCGCTACTAAAAAATAAAAAAAATAAAAATCGGTCTGCAATCTGCACGAGTGACCCACACAAACGCAACAAAATGAACCATGACGCGAACATGACGTGATGACCAACCAATCAGCGCTGAGAACGGCTCATGATTAACCAATCAGCACTGAGAGTTGCTATGACCAACCAATCAGCTAGTTGCAGATAATAGCGAGATAGACCGTACCAAAAGCAAACCAACATTAATCGAAATGCAAACGCAAACCACCAACAACGCACTTCCACGACGTCATCAAACTTCTCATCCGTCGACGCCTCGGAATCGGACGACGGTAAAGCGTCGAATGAGAAATGACTGCAACTAGCGGACCTCTGAACGCCGACAGAGGAGCTGGTGCGTTCAATCACCACGTATAGATCGTCGGCAGACATGTTTTTTTTCGTTTTTTTCTCGTTTTTTTCGTGGTTTTCTTGTTTTTTTTCGTTCTGTTTCTTTTTTTGCTTGTTTGTTTCGAGTTACTCAGTTATAATCCATTGTGTCCAATCGACTATATGGACGAATAAAAACGATTGCTGAAACACAAAAAATCTCAACATCTGAAGCGAATTGCGGACGTCTTCCAAGTTGCGAATGAAAATTACGCGACAGTTTGAAACAACGCTAAGAAAACATTGAAGTTCAACACAAGTACACTATTCGCTGATGATTTTTTTCAGCAAAAGTTCAAACAAGCGAAAAAAATTCACGTGTCCGCAAAGATGTGGAAAAAGCCAGAACCAATCAGAGGGAGAAAGACTCTTTTGGGCGCATCCAAGGGTCTCTCTAAAAACAGGACCTTTATTAGTGTGAAACCAAGTAAAGACAAGTAAAAAAACACGATAAATCGACCGCCCGTTGGTTCTTATCTCTCTGGTAGCGAAAAAATGTATGTACCTTGTAAACGAATTACAGCTCACGTTCGCATTATTTTTGTGATTACCAACGCAGAACACAAATACCGCACGCTCCGCTCTACTCACTGGCCTGTTTTTCTCTCTCATTTTTTTGCTGTGTGTTTAGGTTTGATTGACCTTTGCGACTGTTTGCGTGTATGGGGGGGGACTACATGAATAAACGAATAGCTGTATTGTACATGTTGGGTTTGTTTGCTTGAAGTTCTCCGTGTGATACGCAAACTTTTGTTATTCATTATTTATTCAGTTATTCTTTGATTAACGCCTCATGTCCGCTGTTGCATGAAACGGAAAGCTCTTTTTTCGACATTGATTATCGACCACAACTGATTATCGCAAGAACACCAGAGACACACACAAACACAGCAATCCTGGAACCTTGATTCAGCAATAGTTTCATCGGAGTACATTTTCAATACACATTATTCGTTGACTAGCTGACGGACAGAAAAACTTGGCAACACCGAATCTAGCCGACACACTTGCAATCAACCATCCGAAAGAAACGCGTTGCTGTGCCAGTTGCGCACAAGAGCACGACGGTGGTTTTATTCAGAAAGACAATTTAAAACCAATTCCAATTCTAGTTCTGTTGTAAAATACTGAAGCCGCAGACTATTATTACTCAAACATGCAAAACCCAAAAAAAGAAAATGAATGAAGTTCAGTAAAAACCAAGGCCACACCACCACCAACCTTGTTCAACAGTGCGGACTGCCAAAGTTTGAAGATCATCAGAAACGACCGGTCTCGACGCGCGAATGACGTGAAAAAGTACCGCTCACCCGGTACGGTGGTGACCTGAAGAAAGAAGTAAATGCCCATGGATGTCTTCTTTTTTTAAACTTTTACTTAGAAACTAAAAAAAACCGACTTTCTTCAATTTTTCGCATTTTTAACCGCTCTGCATCTACTCCGCATATCCTCACAATCCTACGTATCCTCACAAACACGAGAACTTTTCTTCTTCTGGGAAGAAGAAAAAGGCCCGACCAGCCCCAGCACAGCACCTAACATAATATCTTTTATTATCTCGCGTCTCAATGCGCGCATAGATGGGGTGAGCAGTCTCATGCACGACGCGGCAATTCAAAATTGGTAAAGTGATCCGAGTCACCTAAATAAGGCCGGGTCACTTAGGCTATTCTGAATTGCCACATAAAGATTGAAATTAGTTTCCTTTCACGTACACAACTGCATTGAGTCGCAGGTCTTAAAGAAAAGATCATACTCATTCATTCTCTTCTTTGCACCAACTGTATCTTCAAAAAAACAAACAAACAACGCAACACGCAAACCCCACCTGAATGGCGTTCGGCACAATCACCACCGTGTTCTCCTTGGTGATCGTGGCGATCTCGGCGAACGCCAACGTGAACGCCGTCTCCCACTTGAAGATGTTCGCGTGGAAGCAGAGACGCTTCTGCGTACAGTACATGCGGCCGTGCACGAGGATCTCGCGTTGGAACGCACACGAGTAGTCTGCGAGAAGAGCGTGAGAAAAAAAAAGAGTTTGGAAACTGTTCATTTGCGCATTTCGTTGCCCCCGTCGCACTAGTCCATGGAAAATTCAGCGTTACTTCCGTAGTGTACTGCAGAGTTGGCCCGCAAATCCGCGAAAAACTTTACATGTGGCTAAGCCTTACAGTCCATTTAGTCCCAGAGGTATACGCTTCGCTCATGGGGACATGAGCATTCCACCGAGAGGTCTTATTGCACCTTGGAAGGAAGACGTAATGGGAGAAAGGGAAGTTTATTTAGAATCAGTTAGATAGAATTACAAAGCTCGCTTCCTAACCGAAACCAACCTATCACAAACTTGTCGTCGTCCGGTATGGTCGGGAATAGGCGGCGCAGTTCGTCGTTGCGAGTTTTATACGTCGGTGAGAGAAACTGGAAAACGTTCAAAATTGGAATTCCATGCAGCCGATTTACATCACCACTGCTGCACTGCACTGGACACTGTTTTTTGCAGCGGTTTCATCCAGTAAGCGAAAACCTTTCCCTTCGTCCGACAGAAAACCGGCAAGCCACACTCGAAAAGTGACGATATAACTGGACCAAAAATCCGGAATAAAAACGAAAAATACATAAAAATGTCATCCTCCATAACCCCAGTCACGACTGCACGAAAAGTGAAGCAGAAAACCAATAACAATAAAGAGTTTACCGCAATTTCGGAGTTCTGAAACCGGCACAAAGCTACCACAACTAGAGATGTAAGGGGCAAAAAAAGTAAAAAAAATGAGCATTTTTTTTTATTAAAAATTTTTGAAATTTTTTCTTTAATGTGCCCTGAAAATGCCGTTTTTGGCATAATTTTTCGAAAGTTCAACAAAAATTTTCTTTGACTTTACCTTGTCACTTAGTCTTCAACGCTGCAGGTGGTATTCTGGATTGATTTATCGACTGTTTTTAGTTGGTGAGTGATGATCGACTCGCGCATTGAAGTACTTGAGCGTCGCAAAGGCTAGTTCAACAAATTCCGATGCCGCTAAGGTGAGATAGAAGCAGAGAACTCACATTTACGCATCGTTTTTCAGGATCTCGAAAGGTCGAAATTGCACTGTCTGCCACTGCAAGCGTAACTTCGTTGGTTGCTCGTTGCTGTTTCGCCTCGTGTCGTCAGCATGATCACACCGGTTTGTTGTTGAACTTGTTTCCGTGTTATTTGAGGTGAATTGAGAGGCAAAACACGAGACGTGATGTCGTCGGTGGGAAAATGGGGTCGCCGAAACCAAGTCTGAAATTTTCACCCTCCTCCCATATGAGTGGGGGTCATATGGTAAGTCGGTGGCTCCTCAGATGGTGATATTCGGACTCCCTGAAAAATTCTGAACAACTTTCATTAAAAAAAAAATTTAAAAAAAAAATTTTTTTTTAAAGAAAAAAAATAGAAATTTTTTTTTCTTGACATGACATCTCCAACCACAACCCACAACCACAAAAACCTCAATCCTTGAAACTTCAGTTCAACCGCTCACATTCTTGATGCTCCGTCCGGCGCTGGACAGCCGCGACACGACCTGCCCGTCGGCATTGCTCAAATTCGACTTTGACGCCGACTTCAGTGAGTTTGTCGAGACGGAACTGGCGGATCGAACCGACGACGGCGGACGGGGACTCGGCGAGGGCGACTGCTGACGCGACGGCCGTTTCGCGGTTTTCGGCTCATTTGCACCGGGTTTTTCGACTTTTTTCTCGGAATCTTGAGCCGATTGCGAAATCTCGGTGGACTCGTCCGATGTCCGCTCGCTGAGCTCCAGCATTAGCACGTCACGGCTGGAAAAAGTTAAGAGCGCATTTATTGAATACACAATACTCAAACTGTGAACGATATGTTGTTTGTGTATTTTGAGTATTGAAGCTGGCACGCTGATTGACTACAGCCGGTTGAAGTTGAACTGATCAGTAAGCGTCCAGCGGAAAATCGGCAGATTGTCTGAGATTTTTGTTATGTTTATGAACACCTAATCACACTGGGTTCTTCACAATGAGATGACCAACATTGAACAATATGAGTTGATCATCTTAGCTGAACCACTGAAAATGTGGTGAAAAGCGCTGATAAAAACACCAAACTATCAAGAAAGTAAGCTCTCCATTCCCACACCTGTTATCACAAACTGAAACAACAAAATTGTGAAGTTGAAAAAAATCGTTGCACCGCCCAGATTCCAGCCAAAAAATGAATAAAAAGTTCCATTGCTGCCCGACAGAATGCAAACACGTCAGAGCAGAACAATTTTTTTGTCGTTATAAACAGTAATAATGAGGCAAAATTGTACACGAATAGAATAATAAACTGCAGCAATAGAAAATTGCTCAATCAAACGCGGCTGGTTTTCACATAGAGGGCAGGCTGGTTTGTATCGTTGTGGTTATTGAATTGAATATAGCCAGCACGAAAATACGCTTGAAAATGATTATATTATTTGACAAAAAGAGCGCAAACAAGACAGACATAAGACCAGGCAAACAGAAAAAATCACGCAACCTCGCTTGCTGGCTGGCTGAGTAAATAAAACGCAAAAAGTAAAAAAAAAACAACGCACAGACCTGGCCGCCGCCGTGCAGGTGTGATTCCGTCGTTTCTGACTGGTTTCGTTTGATGCCTTTTGAGCGTCCGTTTTCGTGTTGGTTTCCAAGATTTCTCCAGAATTTAGCGCCGAAAACGAATACGCTTCCGCACAGAGCAGCGGACTGGAGTTCGTCTGGTGTAACTTTGATTTCGGTGGTTTTTGTTTCGGCGGTTTCAGGTCGGCGGACGATTTCTTCATGATTGTTCGTTGATGGGCGGGTTGTGTGACGACAGATTCAAACTTGAACGGTGCCCGATTCACGTTGTGGTCGCCGTTATTAAAATGGCACGAACTGTTGTTGCTTGCGTTGGTGGACATTATGGTTGTGCTGAAATGAAAAAAAAAACGTTTTCGTTTTCGCAATTACGCACGATAGGATGGCTTCAAAATACGATGCAAGCAATGACAAATTCCGAGGAAACCGACAAACAGAAAAAAACGAGTTTTGAATGACTTCAGCAGTTTTCAGGTGGAGAATGTAGCAGAATTAAAGAACAACAGAAACTGGAATAATGATTGCGAAGCTTGCGACAAAAAGAAGCATGGGATGAAACGTTGAAAAACGCCTTTGCAGCGAGCATTTTTAATGACAAGAAAAGCTGATTTCCTGAAGAAGAAAAACGGTAAACAAGCTATTTTTACGACCACCTTGCGTGCTCAATTGCGAAAGCTGCTGCTTCGACTTTTTCAGGTGGAAATAATGAAGTGAAAACTAGCTTCGGTTGCTCGGGAGTGCTTTCGCGTTGAATAATAATTTCGTTATCATCGTTATTGAAAGGTCTTCTCAGGTGACCAAGACAGTCTTTTAGCAAGCTACTCCTGCTGTTCCGTTGTTTGACGTTTTGTGCGGATCGAAGTTTCGGTCCTTTTGACTGTTCGAGATTATTGATCAAAATTTTTGCCGTGGATGACACAGGCATTTCTGCAGCACAGTCAACTGCTCTGGCTCTGGATTCACATTGTTTTCAATTGCTATGTTGTCTTTGTTAATAAATGAGATGAGATGTAAAAGCTTGTCAAACAAAAACAATCAGATCAAAAAATTACATAATCAAAATTCATCATACAATGACGAGAATTGAACGATAAAATCAACTGTTGCGTCAAGTTAGTCCGCTCTACTGAAAGCAACAAACAATAAATTATCAACACAGAAACTGTTTTCGGTTATCAAAAAAAACCACGTTTCCATTCATCAGACTTTGCCCTTCTTCACACAAGACCAGACGAACCAACCAGACAAAAACGATAAAACAGCAATGGAAATCTAATGTGTGAAATGACAAGAAGACAAGAGCAACAGAGAGTCGGTGAAGACTAGAAGAAACAGCGAACTGAACTGAAACTGATCTAGTGCAGAGCCGATCGAATTGAGTTTTTATATGAACCGGATGAATCGAACTATACAGGGCGTTTCAGAAGTAGTGGGTACGTGTTTGACGCGTTATTTCTCGTGTTGTGTTGAATCATATTCAATGTCAAGGACAAGGAGCACGTGTACTCAAAAAAAACGACGACCATCGCCCAGCTAAAACAATTCATCTCCGAGGCCTTCGCATCGATGCAAGCGTACATGCGCGAGAAGGCGATTTTGGCTGTGACGGATAGGTGCAAGCGATGCCATGAGGCTCATGGTGGACACTTTGAGAGATTTGATTGAGTTGACCGTTGTCGTTGTTATTGATGTGTGCTGTTAAATCCAAGTCTTCCTGAACAACTGCCTCAAATTTCATTGAGTACGGTTCAACACTGTTGAACCAACACTACTCAACTCGAGAAATAACGCGTCAAACACCTACCCACTACTTCTGAAGCACCCTGTAGTTTTATGAAACGGAAATGCACGGTTGACTGACAAAGAAAACCGTTGTGGAACTAAAGTTAATGATGGGCGATTATTGTAATTATTGAGCTCTAATCTATCTATCTATTATACTAAGATCTATAATACTAAGATAGTAACTGTGTATGTAAGTCAGGTCCGTTCCGCTACGTTGATTGGCTATTAAAATTTACAAATTTGAGCCAATTTTGCTATTTAAGTCATTTAAGAAGCATCATCAGCGAATACCATACCCATTCAAGACAAGCATAGTCAATGCATCCCGTAGCCGAGCCAGCGCAGAGCGGCACCAACAAGCAGACACGAGGAGAAAGCAAGAGGACGCATTGAGGCGATGGATTTCACAAAAAACGAGTTTTAAAACAATCGCGCAAGTTAACGCCTTTCACAGGGAATTTTTAAAAGCGGGTACACGAGTATTTAAAAAGTCTTTTCCTCATTGTTTAAACAGCGCGGGGAAAACGCAAACAAAAGCGACCGTTTTACACAAGGAACCAGAAACGTGTGTGCATTGACAAAAAGAACGGGGAGATAGCGGAAAAAGGCAACAATCGAAACAAAAATTGCAGAGACGCACATTAGAGCAAAAGTGAAAACGTGTTTTCTCTATCATTTTTTATAAGAAAAAGCACACATTATATAGGAGATCACGCACAATTATATATAACTAGCAATGACCCGGCCACGGCACGATTTTTTGATAAATACAACTATTATTTTTAGGGTTCCCCTTTATTCGGAGACGAGGACTCAAACCGCAACTTTAACAACAACAAACAACGAATCCCATAAGTATCAAAATCAATCTCGATTATTAGTTTCAAGCGTATTGATATGTCTGAACAGGATCCAGCATCCCGTTAAAGATCAAAAAACCAACGTTGACAGAAAATTAATAAGTTTCCCGAAAGTTTAAAATAACTGTTGGAGTTTCAAGCGCACACATGTAACGCATCATAAAAAAACCACGAAGGGAGTTAACATAATCAAGAAAGGTTTGATTTTCGTCGTTAAAAAACGGGTTTTAGAAAAACACGTCAGCAGGATTCGAGAACACGTCCAAAACCCATGAAATCCGGGGGGAAGGTTTGCGCTACCCAACCTAAGCCAGGCCTTTAGAGGAAAAACAGAAGACACCCCTCCGAAATGTGAAAACGCCAATTCGATTTTTGATAAGGCTTTTTCCAAAACTAAAACTTTAAAAGCGGAAAAAGCAAAAATTCGAAATTAGCGCAAAACGGCCACTTTGGGGAGTTACTACTCTATGAGCAACCTAGCCAGTGAAGAAAATGACAAAACAACAACGATACACTGAACCCGAGCAAGCCACCTAAGCCAAGCCGTAGGTAAATAAAACTGAAATGAAAATCGAATCGCACAAAAACAGCCACTTTGGGGATTACATCTACGTAACCCCAACTGTAAGAGTTTGAAGGGATGACAAAACAGCAACTTTTAGGAACCCATGTAAAGCCGTTTGTCGAAGTTACTTTCCCGTATAACCTAAGCAGTTTGACGGGCAACAAAAAGCAACACGTTCGAGACCCTGTAGAAAAACGTTTTTTGTTTTGTTAGAGTTCTATCCTAAAAAGAATTTAATAAAGAGGAAAAATAACACGATTTCTAATTTACTGAACCGTAGCCAAAGCTCCACTTTGTTCGAGTTATCTTTCCCTACCCAACCAAGAGTTGACAAGCAAAAAAGCAACACGTTCGGACATGTATAACGGGGTGTTTGTTATAGATCTATCCCAAGATGATTTTCTATAATAAAACAAAGAAGGAAAAAGCAACGATTTCTAAAATTTCGGAAACACCGATTACGACACTGTGAAAACGGCGTTGAAGGATGTTCCATCGGGAAAAAAAACCACGCCAAGCAGCCTGAATCTAGATGCAATGTGGGGCGGCAGAAGGACAGAGACAAGCAGGCGGTAATTATCTTTTTTTTTTTTTGCATTACCTGAAGGGATGATGACTTATTCATGACATAAATAGCAAAATTGGTTCAAACTTGTAAAAAAATTTTAATAGCCAATCAACGTAGCGGAACGGACCTGACTTTTCTGACTTACATACACAGTTACTATCCTTAGTATGATAGATAGATACTAGCAAATTGACCGTGCCTACGGCACGGTCAGCTATTAAATACAACTATTATTTTTGAGTTGGTTTTCCTTTTGACCTTGCCCACGACGCGGACTCAAAATGCATTGCATTTTATTTTGAGCTGCTTTAACCGACTGTTGTTGATTTACCATAGAAATGATCGCTCACTTTTTAAAGCAAACGTATCCGTCGATGCTTCTACTTTTTTGAAAATCACAGCATTTTTTGTTGTTTAGGCCGTGTTTTTTGTGAAGCAACATGCTTTTGCTGATTTTATTGCTGTCGATTCAATCGTAACCTGATTTACTCACCATAACACTGATTACTGTGTGGTTTGGTTTTCGCTGTTTCAGCATCAATCAAAGCGACACATAAGAAATAAGCAGATATCTAACAATCATAACTGCACTGCCATTCAAAATATAAAAAACAATCTTTTTTAATCAGCAACAAACAACTGCCATTCCCTATTAAAATATCAAAATATTAGCTTTTCAATGTCGCTTATTTGTCCTTTCATTCTTCGCTAATCAGTTGCATTCCACTGTCCTTCCCGTTTAAAGTATCAAAAAAAACAATCTCCTTTGATGAGCAACAATTAACAGCCATTCACGCTCAAAGTTTCAAAAATAAATCTTGTTTGGTTAGCTTTTCAATGTCGTCACATGTTGTTCAATCGCCATTCCTGTTCAAAAAATTTTGAAAAACAATGTCGTTTGATTAGCAACAATTAACTGATACCGGTTTAAGTTTTTGTTTCAGTTTAAATTACAGGTTTAAGAAAAACAATCTGCTTCAGTCAGCTGTCATTTCTGAATAGGCAACGCTTTTCTAAATACCCATTGGAAAACGCCCGCTTTTGACTTGGTAAAGGTTTTTACCCGCTTACCCTTACCTAAGCCAAGCCTTTTAGAGTGTAAATGTCAAAAAGGCAACACTTCTGAACAATTGTTGCAAAACGCCAACTTTCGTTTTGATAAGTTGCTTCTTTTTCCCGCTTGCTCTAACCTAAGCCAAGCCTTTTAAAGTTTAAATGACAAAAAATGCAAAACTTTTTTAAATATTCGCTGCAAAACGGCCACTTTTGTGTGGTATGTTTACTACTCTTACCTTTAACCCTAACCTTAGCCAAGGATTTTTGATAGAATGGAAATGACAAAACAGCAACATTTTACTGAATACCCGTAGCAAAGCTCCCGCTTTTGTTTCAAATGTTTACTTTTTTCCCCGCTTACCCTAACCAAAGCCAGTTCTTTTTGATCGAGTTCAACAAAAGCAACACGTTTCTGAGTGTCCATTGTGTAAAACGGTCGTTTTTGTCTTCCTATGTAGCTTTTCTATCGTAAGTGACGCATTTTCTGTGATAAAAAAACAAATGAAAAAAGCAACGATTTTCTACATTTTACTGAGTACCCGTAGCAAAGCTCCCGCTTTTGTTTCGAATGTTTACTTCTTTTCCCCGCTTACCCTAACCTAAGCCAGTTCTTTTTGATCGAATGCAACAAAAAAAACTCGTTTTTTGTGAAAAACACTCCATCGTCTACAATGGAGTCCTTGCAATTATTACGATTGTCTCGCTTGTTGGTTGTCGCTCTTGAGCAAAAGGCATCATGATGACTAAAGCCATGCGGAATGACGACTTAAACTTGTATTTGCATTGTCATCATTAGAAAATGGAGTATGAGTATTCAGCTGATGATGACTTAAATAGCAAAATTGGCTCAAACTTGTAAATTTTAATAGCCAATCAACGTAGCGGAACGGACCTGACTTACATACACAGTTACTATCTTAGTATTATAGATATTATAGATAGATACTTGTGCTTGTCTTTCATGTAAGGTTCCTCCCACTTATAAGACCCCCATAAGTGGGCAGAGTGTCACACGGCGTGATCGCGGAAAACCAAAAAGGGAAAGCCCTTTAATGCAAAACTTCACAGTAATCCGAAGCTTTTTCAATTATTTCAATTCATGTTCGAACTACGTTCAGGTGCAAAACAGCGCGTTCGACTCATCAGCTGTGCTGCCTGCCGTTCCATATACATGTATCATTCAACATGGCTCCGCCTCTTTTTGTCGAACGATATTTTGTTAAAGATTTTAAAAGTTTGTTTAGGAGATCCCACGGGGGGTGAGTTAAACTAATCCAAATATTCAATTTCTGACCCTGTCAAAAATCCGCTTCCGTCAACAAAACAAACCGCGATTAAAATGTGACAGAAACCAAACATTCGTCGAACTTCCTATTCAAATTATTTTGCGCATGAGATTTTTTTCAGCAACACATAAAACATCAAACAAAGCAAGCGTGCGAACGTACAGTCCTGTTTGAAAAAAAATTAATATACAAACCACACCAAAAGATAGAACAAAAAACAGCAAAAGTTCGAGTCGAAGAACGAACGAACGGCAGTTATTTATCAAAAGAAATGTTATATCCAGAAACCATCACGTCAAATCAAAAGCTCCCTTTCAATGAAACAATTGCCTTTGCAACATTATCTGAGTGAACATCAGGTGCCAATAAATGTGCTTCAGATAATAACTTTTTTTTAAATTTTTTAATTTCCATCGTGGCAAAAGTTTGCTTAAATTCAGCGCACGTTATTTCAGTACATTTTAAGTACTACGATAACAAATTTCAATTTTTTAAACCTTTCGGATTCACCAGTGGTCTCTAATTTGTTTCTTGCTCATTCTTGATTTTTATCTAATCTTACTCTTTATTCTCTCAGTCAGAGTCTTTTTGTGTGGGAACTTTTCCTGCCAACAGGACACATCAAAGCGAGCGTGCGAAAGTACAGGCCCTTAATTTAAAAAGATACCGAACGTCAAAAGGCTTACCGAAAAAAAGAACAGTAGAACCAACCAAAAAGGGCAATAAACTGAAGAATAAACAAACAGCAACCGTTCGTATAAAAAATACCCAATCTTCTTGTTAGTAGAAGTTCATAGGAGCTTCCAATGGAAGCACTGACTTTCAATGCCAATGCACGGTGTTTCAGAAAAAAAACCTCAATTTACATACCACTGCATTGGTCCACCAAATATGGGCAGAGTTACCAATGGTGGGACCAAAAATTCTAATTTTGACCTTGTCAAAGCAGCACTGCGTTTTATAAATTAAATCTTGTGCGACAAAAACCAGAGAGTTGGCAGTTTCGGCTAAATTTGGCCACTCACTACACTGTACATTTATGCATGGCAACACTAATATTGATAAAACCTTAGCTGTAGTAGGGACTGAAAAGTTAATTTAGGGCATTAGCTGATTGGCTGGTGTGTAATCATGTTCAAACGTGGACAGTTGCATTTTCCTTTCACACAGAAAAAAATGCATCCTACACTGCAAAGTGCAAAACTGCACTGAATTTTGTACTGCATTTAAACTGAACTGCATCTTTATAAAATACATTCAGTCAGTCAGGCATTTCGGTCATTTTTTAAAGATCCAGTGCATTTTAAATGCAGTTTAAACTTTTTGAAATAAAAGTTGGTTTCTGTTGAATGGTTGGCTTGAAATTCGGTTTTGCGTAGAGTCCACACCGGGAGCAGTATGCGACGTGTGGATATTGGAGCAAGCGCGTTGCCGGCTTTATTGGTGACGCTCTGTTGCATAATTCACGATTGCTGTCGGGCGATCGAGTCAGAATCGAGTAATGGACACCAAAGAGTGCGCCGCAGCGCCGGTCTCAGCGGATCGACGTCGGTTCGAAACTCGGCGGGATTGAGTGGCTCGCTGACAGCGCAAAGTGCAGCGCAAATGAAGAGTTTGGCCGGCTCGACTTCTGTGCTATCGGGCGGTTTAAGTGGCAGCGTTAAATTCCAAACGGGCGACGAATTTGATCCGAGTATGTTCGATTTGTTTTTGTCATTTGTGATTTCTTTTTATGGCTGCGTTTTATATTGTATTATTTCAGATAACGCTTGTCTGGATGAAACGAACACACCAACATCCATCGAGCAATTGCTGTGGGATAAGGCACGCAAAGTGACAAACTGCAGAAAATTCCCCCAGGGTTTGCCCCATCATATAATCTTAACACACTCAACTTCACCAATTATGTATGACCTATTTTTTAAACGTGTCCCACCGAAATGACGTCATGTGCTGCCAAACATGCGCTTGCCGTTCACAGCAATAGATTTTCCGTTTAGTCGATTTCTTCTCGTAAACAATTGGTGAAAGTCGAATCAGTCGCACCAAACTGACATTTTAGTGCCTGTACTTTGACAAACGGGTGTTTTTAAATCAAATGACGTCATTTTAGTGCGTACACGTTTGAATAAATCCACAATACTATTTGTCATCAATTATTGGTTTTCTCAGCGTCACAGCCAATAAACAGTTTCTGGCTAACGAGGCCTGACCAAGCAGACTCAACATTTGCCGACGGGAGCTTTTCAATGTGGGAAAACGCGCCACCAAACCACCGACGCAAGATGTTCTACATTCTGCAACAGTCGAGCATTCGACTGCCGACCGTATATTTGCGAACGGTCTCGGAGCACGGCACACTCATCGAAATGTATCCAAACGAGATATGCCAACGATTGGACGAATGTATTCTAGGTGAACAATTGTGTGCATGTTAACATGGACAATTCACATGAGCACACTTAGTTGAAGGTGTTTCACTTCGCGCAGGAGAGAACTGTTTTATAAAGAAATGAAAACCAACAACTGATGAAGGATGCGGTTTTTCGTGAACCTTGTGACTCAGGTCAGCAAAGTGTGATCATTGGACACAACGAAGAGAACTACGAGGGCGTTCTGTTGGGGCCAAGGTTTCACGGACTATACGTCGGTAATCCAAACAATCAAAATCGAAATTTGTCAACCACGCTGACGTTCAGGTTAAAATAATGTGAATATTGGTTTGACATCGCACTATTTGTCATACGATGTGCCACTATTCGTCGAATTGTTATGTGTGTTTAGTCTGTACAAATCGATCAACCACCAAGACCCGCAAGCACCGGTGCTGAAAGTTGGCTACAGAAGCGTAGACTGAACGAGACACTATGCCGAATGTTACCCGCACGATTTGAACAGCGACTATTGGTACACAAACAGCCGAGAGCCTGTCGTTGGCGTGCACCAGCTGCACAGCACCACCGACAAACAACGCTGTTCGATTTATTTCCGCGAGTCCATTTGGCTCGACTCGCAGGTCCAGTTTTATACCTCCGTTTTTTAATGCTGACTTTCAACAAGTTTTTTGCTTTTGTCAAAACGTTTGACGCAAAGTTTCAGTTCATTATCAAAGTGAAGAAGGCAGCCAAGTGCAGAACACCGCCCATAACACGGCACCGATTTACATTATTGACGACATCAGTTTTCGACTTGGTCAAAACGATCGACTGCTGTCCGCATGGAGCTGGTCGAACACTTATCTAAATTGTTAGTAGTTACCGTGGCTGTCTTGAAAAGATCTAAAGAGTGCGATCATGAAAACAATATTTAATGACGCATAGCGGCGGGCATTAAACACTGCTTCATGAATGCACGTTAAAAATTTTGCAATCTCGTCATCTGCTGGCGCTTAACAATCTGAAAGAACCGAATTTTTGTTGTAGCGCCCACAACAAAAGCGATCAGCGATCACAGCTCACAAACCGACTGCAATGGAGACACTTGCACGGGGCACTCCAGTTGAACTTCGTGGCAGTGGAAACACCGGCGAAACTGGTGGAGGCTTTGTGCGACAGACACAGGCGCCTCTGCCACCGGAGACAGTGCAACATCACATGCAGAATGGTGGAAACCTCCTGTTGTACCGGTAAATCCTGTATATACAGTACATTGCGCCAGACATACTGGCCATCACGCCAAACTCAAGTTGAACAGCAGCATTAGCGATCAGCTGTGTTAAAAACGCAACGAAGCATACCATTAAATACCGCACTTTCATACTGCTTAAAAATCGCAGATTTTTTAAAATACATAGTACAGCCGCCAAATGCACATGCATTGTACCAGCGGCATCCGGTGCTTTCTTCTGTGTAAGGCACCTCCAACAATAATGAGTAGATGTCGTCTGTTATATTCGACAAGAACGTTAAAGGGCAAGTCTGTGTGCACTTCGATGACAACACCGCAAGGAGAGCTCTGCAAAACGGCAGACACCCGGCTGACCAGCGTGAGCGAATCGTTCTGAGCAGAATTGGGATGCGACTCGTTTTATGTTAGTTTTTCTTCTAAATTCGTTTACGTTCAATTTGAGTGAGAGATCACAGGAACGTGACTCTCTTTTGCGTATTTTCCAGCCGTTCATCCGCTATACCATCCCGTACGGCGGAGTGCCGAACCAGCCGAAATCGCAACGACTTGCGTTTGCGTTCATCCTGATTGACAACATCGACTACAGTGGGCGAGTCGGGCGAGACGAACAGAAAGCAGCGTGTTCCGACCCATTTCCGAACACTCGGCCGTATAACCCGTGTACGTTTTCTGGTCCAAGCACTCACGCGTGTCACGGCTTCGTTCACCTTTTTTGGCTTTTCAGCGCCAAATGGCGACTGCGATTGTGATTTCTTGGACCCAAACTGCGGATGGCAGCCGGAGTCGAACTCAACCGAGATCCCTCCAAAGAACAGTGGCACCTGGCAGTTGACCGCCGTTCCGGAACCGTCGCCGAATACGATTCAGAATGTCGTCAAGTGCACATCAGTCAGCTCTGGTTTGTTTCATCGCCATTGAATAAACGAGCAAACCAGCCGAGAAAATAATTTGGGCGGTGTGTTTTCAGATAGTTTATAAATAAGTATGCGTGCAAACGAATGCCATTAAGGTGTCTATTTAACTGTAGTTTTTTGTGATTGAGTGCCTTTGTACACCACTCTTCGGTGCGGGCTACCAAACGCACGGAAAAGGTGTCCCATGCGCGTTACAACCAGGAAACGAAGAGGAAGCTTGATTCTGGTTTGCAGCAGCCCCGGCAGTGATTTACAAGTTTGGCGCAGCGTCAGAGAAGACCGTGTTACGTTCACCGCCGATGTTCACCACGCAGCCTTTTGCGGTACCACTTGTGCAATTCAAGTATGCCGTTTTCATTCATTTCGGCCGCAGTTTCGTATGACGCAAAAATGTTTTAAACTGAAAAACAAAAAACTCGATAGCAAGCAGAACCACGTGAAAACAAAAATCCGTTTTGCAAAGAGACAGGTTTTCAGATGGTACCGACTGGGAGAACTAATGTCCGGCGATCTGTTGATAGTGCAGGTGTTGTTTGTGACGCTGTCCAATCAAGGTTTGCAATCCACAGGGCAAATATTGCTGGATGAGCGACGACTTACAATGAATTCCTACCAAAGCGCCTGTCAAATGGTCTCCAGAGAAGGGCCACCTCAAAATTCCAAATGCACACGCTTTCAAGTATTTCAAATGGCGTTTACA
>JASANC010004086.1:0-10475 GCA_030248135.1 Theristus sp. LFF4_11
AAGATTGTTCGATCACTGACCCGCTGGAAACACGTTCGCATTGCGCTCTGTCGCATGCGGAAACGATCTTGACAAACATCAGCGCCGGCCCCGCGATTAATTACATCTTGAGTTACTACTGAAGAGGAAAAAAAGCCCGTGAAGAAAAGCTGTTTTTTAGATGACACAATTGAGATGTATTCAATCTGCTGGCTGACATTGATGCGAATCGCCAACATTGTAGGCCGCTTGGAATCGGTCCAGATCGTGGTTAGTATCACCGTTTGGAAGATATTGATCATTCCAGAACTCGTTATCGTTGCTTCCGAGTAGACCTGAGCAATTTTTCTTTGTTGTCAATGGCATGGTGGTTTTTGCATGTTCATGACAATAAACGTGCTGTTTTTTTCGACCTGCGCTGTGTCCATAGTAGTAGCCGGGTAGTGTGATTGTTGCTGACGAATAGAATTGATCGAAGCGCATCTCTATCATGTCGAACGTGCGCACGGTGACGCCGTGGTCTGTGCGTTGCACGGTCAGCTCAGCTGTGCCCTCAAAGTCGTTCACCTTTTGCCATGGAAGCTCAACGCGCACACCGTTGATCAACACCTGCATTGAACGCGCTAGCTTATATTGTTATTGTGCTGAACCTGCGTGTTTTCAACATCTCCACTGCTTCGTGGTGAATAAAAAGTGATTGTGAAAGTGTACAAAAACGGCAATTCAATTGTCGACTTTTCAAACGGTTGCTCCAACTTTTCCATCCTGTTCGACTTCCACCGTCGTTTCGCCTCTGAACCTCAATGTCAGCTTCTTCAAACGCATCTGTTCATTTTCGTAAGCGAACGTTCCAGAAATGGTGAATCTTTGGTCGATGAAATCTCTGGCTAGCAGAAGATCAGTAGCCCAGTTGACGCGGAACGAGCCTCCGTCAAATGTGATCACATGCGACTTACGACCATCGTTGATGATGTAAGCCGTGCCTAAAATGACATCAACGAACAATTGCAACTCCTGTTTGTTGGCTTTTTACGGTCAGCGTTAAACTGCGAAATGCAGTGAACAAGCTTACTTTTATGCGTGCGAGCGATGTCGGCAGAGCCTGTGTCAAAGTCTTGCGGGTGCACAACTGAACGTGGAGCGAAGAGGTCATGGCTTATCAGACCTTCGCTGCTGAACACGTAGTGCAGTTCTGACTGTAAATTCAAGAAAGCTCTAATAAAGATACTAAATAGGAATCAGACCAAAACTTCAAAGAATGAAATGTCTCAAAAAATGCGAGTTAATTTTACCGAAAACCGCTCTATGATTTCTTGCACGCGATGGTCGTCCAGCTTTTCGAAAAGTTTAGCCAGACTGCGCACTTTCATTGGCAGCGGAATTTCAATTTCAAATTTGCCCTCGTTTGGCTTGTAGACGGTCATTCGTGGTGCGTAACTGCAGTGTTTTCATGAGCACAATGTGAAATACAGGCACAGAAAGGCATCTTTGTTACACGATGCACATGCTCACATCACACGTCTTCCTTACCGGCCGAAGTCGCCCTGGCTTATTGATTTCAAGAAGGCCGTCAGTCTGTGGATCATGTCCTTCACATCGATCGTTGCAATTTCGTCTATCGCCGGTTGAAGACGGCTGTAGAAGCCGTATGGCGACATGTCCGTGTACGAAAGAATGTTCTCCTGTTCACGATAAAACTACATGTGACATGTTTCATGCGAAACCGAGGTAGAACAAATTAAAGTGTGTTTGTTCAAACTTTTTAGCAGAATATAGAGCAATCAAAACTATGTATGAATTACAGCAACGAAGACATTACATGCTGGGTTTTGTCAAAACCAAATACCCCATTTGTGGCTAAATACATTTTCTTGCAACTCGATCCTCTTTTTCTTCTTTCAGGAGCTCTGTATTCTACGAAAATGGTGTCAGGGTTTCAACAAACATACTGTACCAGTTGTTGGCGCGCAGTCTCAATGAGGCCGCCGTATTGCGTGCCCGCATTGTCCAAGTATTTGTTCACCATGCCACTGAGGTCGTCCACGCTCGATGATCGGAGTAGCCGGCGCAGCATTGCCACGATCTCGTCCACAAAATCTACGATTGCATACATGTGTTAATATTATCCATGAACAAAGAAAGCAACGAAACACATTGTATTTTATTTTCGCCACCAGCCAAACAGAAAACGAAGCGGTGCAATTTTTTAAACATACCACCGATGGCACGGAAAAATTTGTTCTGCTCCATGAACTCTTGCATGCTTCGTTGCCAGTGACGCAACTGTTGGCCGACATCGCGTAGCAGTTGCACCACTGCTCGCCACATGTCACCAATTGGCGTCATTGCTGCTGCGAGCGCTTCACGCAATGTATTCGGTGCGTTCCATATCTGCGTCACAGTGAAAACTTCATGCTTTTGCATGCCAATCGCAAACAGTTCATCAAATGCTTTTTGTGTGCATGCGCCAATGTGCTCTGAGCTGACCACTCACAGCCTGGCGGACGCTGACAACGTGTGGCTTGATCACTTCTGCCCATTCCTCCATTTGTTGTTGCCAAACGTCCATTTGAGCGCCCCATAACGATCCCACCATTTCGACGTACTCTTCGTAGATTTCCATCAGTTCCCGCATGTTGAAGTCTTCAGCTACTTGCCTGATTTTTGGCTTCAAGATTTAAACCATATGTGTACGTAGTTAAGACACCACCAATTAACAAATGCTTTATTGTATGAATATGATATTTTTGAGCGTTAAATGTTATGTTATGTAGATGTTTGCTATGTAGATTTAAGCACATCGCATGTTTCCTTCAACTGCCAAAAACAAATCATACCGTTGTTCTTCTGCCCATTTGTCCCGCATTTCGCTTGTGTGTTCAGCCAGTTGTTGTTTGATGACCCGATCAGCCCGATTCCACCCTTTGATCAGTTCTGGGAGTATTGCCCCCGAGAATCGTTCTGTTTGTTGTACCTTGAGTGAAACAAAACAAAAAATCTTTCTTTTAAAAGCACAACAATGAGGTGAAAGCTCTCCAACAGAGTGAAAACCACTGTGTTGGTGAAACGCAAGACTCAGACCACTCGGGGAGGTGTACCTCTGAGTTGAAGTGTCCGAGTGCGCGCATCGCTTCGCGCCAAGTCTCCGGTCGCACGTGCACCTTCCATTTCAGCACATCCGGCTTAGCGAGCCACAGTTTCGAGTGCAGATCATGCACGCGCTTGCTGGCGGCCACGTGCCACACGCGTGTCTCGTGCGTGTCCGCGGCCAGCAGCTTCGCAGACACGTGCACAAACGCTGGCCCGTCCACTGCAACACAGCTGTGCGTGCAGTTTCTTTTTGTTTTTTCAGTATTTTTATTAATCTACTATTTTAAGTTTTTAATACGTTTTGCCCATATAACAGCAAAACGGTAACCCACCCGTGGGCTGAAAACCGAAACCTTGAGTTTTTTGCACTCAATACAACTTACCAGGTGTACTTGTTATGCATATCAGTTTTCAGACCAGGGCTCGAACTGTATCTAGTACGCACTACACAACACAGACGTTTTTTTTATTTTGGGCAAATTTTTCTCGGTTTGGGTGCTTTTCTTCAAATATTACTTTTTAAAGTGTTTGGAAGTCAAACTCAAAACTATAACTTCTCCACGTTATACTGTGCATTTTTGGATGCCCTAAATCTTCAACTTTTGTGATCCTTCATAGTTTTTCGTTTTTTGTCAGAGTTTTAGCATCTAGCTAAAACCCTGAAGCAGTTCATTTCAGTTATACAGTACATGCTTCAAATTATGGATTGAAAGAGCTTCTTGCGAACGCTAACCAGCTCTGCGCAGCTCAATCCAGTGCTTCCAATTTTTGGGTTGACAGTCGAACGCCAAGACGAAGCTGCCCTGGCTGCTGTCCCAAGAGATCAGGTATTCTTCATCGGTCTTTTCCATTGTCACTTTCGCTCGATCGTTGTTCTTCTTCATCTGACATGTAATTTTTTACTTCATGCCGTGTTTTTTAACTCATTTTCATTTTTTGCGATTCGTCCCTGACATCTTGTCTGACAGTCTCATTGATGAATCACTTGACAAAGACACGAGTTGTTTCACTACCAACGATACTGATGATTTTGTTGGTTTGCTTTCTGCTGACAGAGTGTCACGCAACAAATTGTCAGTTCAACCAGTTGCCATTTCGCTCAACTTATAGCTGCTCCGTGGTGGCGAGCAATACAAACCTCGATTTCGTAGCCCGTGCGCGACTTCTCTTTCACCGTCATGGAAGCCTTTTGCAATTCATAGTTGCTTCCGATCCTGCTCTTGTAGTCCACTCCTAAGGCCACAGTACGCGCACCGGACTTCAGCCAGTAGCGTTGGTACAAACCTACAGATGAAACGCGTTTGTTGTCATCCAAACTGTTGATTTCATAAAGTAAAATAAAAATTTCTGGTGCGCTTGAAACCACAATAGACAGTGTACACCAGTGCGGGCCGCTGAAAAAAACTGACCAAAATACAAACCATTGGTTGGTCAGTATCTTGGTCAGTATTCTTTCATGGCAACATCATAACTTCTGAGTACCATGGATACAAACAATATTAGGCAGGCGAATAAATAAAGCGCAATCCTTAATCTTCTTCAAGGCGGGATCAGTCGCAGACTAGGAGTTGTCTTTTTCAAGAATGCCAGATAATTCCTGGTCGTGTGTGCAAGAGAGAAAGAATAAACAGAATAGCACGAAGAATCGATTGGTTCAAAAAACGCGTCAAATTTGACGCACAATTAGGTTTCTGAATTTATTTTTCATTCAAATTTCGCGCGCTTCTTGCACCCTGAAAAAAGCTGCCATGTTCACTCAGCCATTCCGTACACGTATAACACGGCAGCCACATTCACCTACCACTGTGTTCGTGCCGTAGTGTGAGCTCAAAAACTTCATCTCTCGGCTCTATTTCCAGCTTCACGAGCATTGTTTTCGACTCGAGATCGCTGTAGATCAAGCGCGTTTCTAGTGAGTAGCCTCTATATTCCGCAGTTGCTTTCAGTGGCTGTAGTAAATATTGTTGAGCAAATTTTTTGTAAGAAACAGTAGTGAGTGAAATGAAATTGTGACTGATGATAGTAACGACCCTGCGCCTGAGCACCGCAGTTTTACAGGAACATTTTTTACATTTTAAGAAATAGTAAGCTCTCGTTAGTCTACATACCCAAACAAAAGAAACGGTGTCTCAAACGCGGTGCTCAATGCGAGGGTGCATGGCACATATTGTAAGTACAGTAACTCACATGTGTCAGACGAGGATCCTGCAGCTCAATCTGGCCCACCATACTCCCGGCAGCTTCATCTGTGAATACGGTCAGGCCGAGCATTGTTGGCTCACGTGAAGACGTTTTGTCAGGTCTGAAAGTTTGCACTTATCCAGTGACAATGACCAAAAATCGAGAGCATTTTCAATACGAGCAGACATACGTTAGCTGAAACGTTACACCGGTCGGATCGCCTGATAGTCGCATCATCTTGAGTTGCGGCTGACGTGTTGGATGAACCATGGTAATCTGTACACATGTGTACACTCTGTTGCATTCGTTTAAGTGAGTTTAGTTTGTTACCCAGTGCAGTATCTATGCATTTCACCACCTGTATTCCAAAATCGTCGTCGTTTTCTTGCACGTTAGAAATGTGAAAACCGTAAGAACGTTCCTCCTGAGTGACGACCAGTTTCAATTCACCAGATCGATCATCTGCAAAGTTACTACGTGTCGTCTTTAGCTTGAACACTGCGGTTGTTCGTCTTGCGAACAGTCTGTCAGCTTTCACGTCAAGAACAATATAACCCCAACCGAGGTCTTCTATGCGACCACGACGTATCACTTCAATTTCGATCGGCTTTTCAATTCCAGTCACGGCGACTTTGCCGCCATCTCGTGTCAGTTCGCCTTGCACCTGTGCACCCGGCTGACCATTCCGCTCCGACTTTATTTTGTATTTGTTGCCATCTTTTTCAATCTGAATAAAAGTTTCTATCTGCTGAACTTACCGGGATCTTGGGATTTTTTATTTAAAAAAACTGTTTTGTTCAATTTTGTTTGTTGCGAGCACTTACGACGAGTCTTGCTGTTTTGAGGTCTTTCATAGGCGTCTGTATTTTCACCATGCCCGTGTTGTCCGTTGTGTTAATCTCCGAAGCGAATTTGTAGACTTTATTTGAATTTTTGAACATCAAATCCGTTGACATTTTGTTGACTTCGTTTGTGTACTCCGCGCGCGCTTTATAGTCCATGGATTCTTTAACCTTCGCTTCCCATGAGAGGATTTCGGTTGTTGCCGGATTTGTTCGATGATGCGATTCAAGGCGCGTCCAGCTGCCCAACAGCTACAGTAAAACGTGCAATTTTGTTTTTGAAACGGTTTTCTAATGGTTATTTAAAACAATCGAAAAACTTTTGTTTTCTAGTGTAAAAAATAGTTTGTCTCACAATGTTCTCTGAGTTTGCCCATTGTATCCGTAGTTCTCGAACCGCTTGTTCTTGTCTGCCGTCTCTATCATCTTTTACTGTGATCTTAAACTCCACTGCTTTCTTGGACGGCGGTGTCACTTTGAGTTCGTAGACTTCCCCGTTTGTTACAGAGAAGTCAAACACGAGCTTTTTTGCATTGTTCCACTCAATTGCATGTGATGACGTGCACATCATCGAATTCTGAAAAGCAGCATATACGTACACTGAGAATAACTGACACTTGTACAAACGCCGTATGTACTTTCGAAGCTTTGCAACAGTTTGGTCACAATTTGGTCCGCAAACCACAGGGTGAGCCAAAAAAGTTCCAATTTTAAAATGCTCTCACTGGCTTTGTGATGAGATGTTTCGATCTGAAAATTGGAACACTATTAGAACATTTAGGAAAGTTTTTTCGGATCAAAATTTTCTTCAGGATATGTTGCCCTATCACTCACTACAGCAGAACATCTTGAAAACATGAAAAATCTACAAATGTTGTAGAATGCAAACGGTTGGTTTAGCTGTAACAAATACCAAATGCTGAACTTTGGTGACAATCCGAGTGTTCACAACACAAAAATAGATGAAAAAACAATACGCACATACCGTATTACCCCCATTAACCCCCCCCCCCCCACCATTAATCCCCCCACCAATAAACCCCCACCCCCACGATAAGTTTACGAATAATCCCCCCCGCAAATAATCCCCCATGGGGGATTATTGGAAACCTGTTAGAAAGACATACCCAGCGAATTCAGTGGCTGGTTGCAGTGAAAATGATGAAATTGTGCTACCAAAAGCCCCAAATGGATGAGTTAATGGTAATTTCATTACAAAAGGCTGTTATAAAAGGAAACTTCTTTGTAGAGTAGAAGTTTCTGCGACTTTCTTGCCTGCCATGCAAGGTATTTTTGCCATTTTTCAATAAACCCCCACCCCTAGAATTTGTTTGTAAGTAACCCCCCCCTCCCACCAATAATCCCCGCACCCCCACCAATAAACCCCCACCCCTAAAAGTCGCTGACGTATTAACACCGTTTGCAAATAAGAGTGGGGGGGGCCTAGGAACATTCCGTGATACATGGAAAAGTTTTTAAACCAAGGGTGCAGGGACATTCTACTAATCAAGGCGCTTCAGGTTTACCCCCTGAGTACCCCCTGATTATGCCTATAAAGGTCGTTTTTAGGGTGCGGAAGTTGAAAAACCCTCGATTTTTTGCGATTTTTCGCAAAGTGAACCTTTTTAGCCCTACCGTATCTCGTAGTTGCACAGTTTCTGGAACCTCACACAGTATTCACGTGAAAGATCTTGCGGAGTTCTTTAAGGCCCTGTATCAATGAGCCCTTGCAAGGGGGGTCCCCTGGAGGCAGCTGACGCTAGTTAAAATTTTTTTTTAAAATTATGCTATTTTTTAAAACATTTTTTTGAGCTCATAAACACAATTTTTCGATTTTCATTTTTAGTTATACAGGGGGTTTTCGGGCCGCTGAATTCAGAATCTGATCTTAGATTTTTGCCCCGGGCATTTTTTTTGCCTAAAATTGGGCAAAAACACATTTTTGCGTTTTCCAGTGTTTTTTGGTTTTAATTTTTAATTTTAAGTGCGGATTTTTTTAACAAAGCTGTTTTACAACAGCTTTACAACCGCTGTATCGGAATCCGTTTTAATATTTGCAAGTGACCACTTGCCCACCCAAAAAATGGCAAAAAGTTGATTTTTTTTGCTTTTGCACACGTTTTCGTTTCACAGCAGTAAAAATCAAGTTAGAAACAACTTGTAATTTTAATTTTAGTTCTACATGGAAGTTGGAATCGCTGACTTGAATCTGACCTTTTAGATTTTTTGTCCCAGCCTTTTTTTGTTAGTGTTGCAAAAACATATTTTTTATGTAAAGTTTTTCCAGTGAGTTTTTTGTTTTAATTTTTAATTTTAAAGGTGGATTTTTTTAAACAAAACTGTTTTATAACAGGCATACAACCGCTGTATTTGAATTGTTTTGGTAACTGATGTCCAATTTAAAAATGGCAAAAGCGATTTTTTGCTTTTTATCACGTTTTCAAAATTAAATGAAAAAAATCAAGTTAGAAAACAACTGTAATTTTAATTTTTAGATTTCCAGGGAGGTTTTCAAAATTGCTGAATTTGAATCTGACCTTAGATTTTGCCTCAACATTTTTATTGTTTTTGTATGGGGCAAAACACATTTTTATGCGTTTTTCGTACGGTTTAAATTTTAAAATAAAAAAATTTGGGCAAAATCTGAGCAGTCAGATTCGAATTCAGCGACTCTGAAAACCTTTCTGTAGAATTAAAAATTAAAAAATTACAAATTGTTTCTAAATTGACTTTTTTACTGTAGAACGAAAAGAAAAAAAAAAGCAAAAAAATCAACATTTTACCCATTTTTTGGGTGGGCAAGTGGTCAGTTGCAAAATATCAAAACTGATTCAGATACAGTGGCTCAAAGGGGCCGTTATGAAACTGTTTTTTGCATCAACTCTACATTTAAAACTAAAAAATTAAAACAAAAAAAAACACTGGAAAACGGAGAAAAATGTGTTTTTGCTCTTTTTTTAAAACAATAAAATGTCTCGGCCAAAAATTTAAGGTCAGATTCTAAATTCAGCAATCTTGAAACTCCCCTGGAGAACTAAAAATTAAAAGTACAAGTTGCTTCAAACTTGATTTTTTTCACTGTGAAACGAAAACGTGTGCAAAAAGCAAAAACTAACTTTTTACCCATTTTTGGGCGGACAAGTGGTCAGTTGCAAAATATCAAAACAGATTCAGATACAGCGGTTGTATGGCTGTTATAAACCAGTTTTGTTTAAAAAACCGTACTTAAAATTAAAAATTAAAACAAAAAACCACATGAAAACGCATATAAAAATGCTTTTGCCCAACTTTTTACAAAAAAAAGTCCCTGGACAAAAAAATCTAAGGGCAGATTCGAATTCAGCGATCCCGAAACCCTCTATGTAGAACTAAAAATTAAACTACTAAGTTGTTTCTACTTGATTTTTTCACTGTGAAATTGAAAACGTGTGCAAAAAGCAAAAAAATCAACTTTTTACCCATTTTTTGGGTGGTTAAGTGGCCTGCTCAAAAATATCAAAATCCGATTCCGAAAATAGCGGCAGTAAGGGCTGTTGTAAAACAGCTTTCAGAGAGTTGTGCATCCATATAGAGTTTTGCGCTGGTTTCAAGTGTTCTTTTTTTCACTTTTTGTTTACAGTTGGTTCAAATTTAAAAAAGTTTTGGCGAATTCTCACAAGTAGCATACGAAAATCAGTTTTATTTTTGTTTCTGATACTTCGGATAAGCAAAAGTTGTGCACCTGAAAGACATGTTGATTTGTTGAGGCAAATTTCATCGGCTGAACCACACCAATCGATAGCGGGCTAAAATCAACCAGTTTTTTTGTTCACTTGGGAATTTTTAAACATTGCTTTCAGAACCGAACCTACTTGACCAAACTGGACAAAAATTTTGTCAGAAAAAATGGCATCACATGTTCCATCAATGCCGGTGCATTTTTCAGCTCATAATATTGAAACACCAGCCAGTGACAGCAGTTTGAAAATGGAACCTTTTTTGGCCCACCCTCAGTATTATCTTAAAGTACGAAGAAAGTGGAGTAATGTTGTCAAAGGGGTGGAAAAGCCGCACAACTGAAAATCAGAAAATGAGGCAAAAAAATGTTCATATAAAAGGGATGCGTAACACCAACTTCCACGGTTTGAATGTTGTTTCAAACTAAAAACCTTTTGCCGGACGTATTGTATATGATTCTTATTTTTTATGTGTTCTTATTTACTACATTACTTTTTTTACATTTAATTAATACTTTTAAAACTTTAAAAACGCAGAAAAAGTGTACCTTCTCTGATACTACACTGGAACCATCGACAACACACATGCAACTTTTTTCTGGCTCTGTAGATGCAACTGCTTATGGTGTGCAAACAACTGTCTGTAATACACAACTGAACGAAGTAC